>JANDJT010000124.1:14906943-14924065 GCA_024331685.1 Stegophilus panzeri | reverse complement strand
TTTTTATATATTAACATTAACTGGATATGAAATATACTACTCTACAAATATATTTTTCTGTGCAATATATATATATACTTTTTTGTCAACTCATCTGCATTTAAATCTTTCAAATCTGGCGCTTTAATTCAGGGCGAGCGGGCGGGGAATTAGACTCGACGGCGAAACTCCCACTTCACTGCAGCTCACTTCCGGTGTAAAATTTTAGCAGTGCAGAGATTAGAGATTACAAACTGCAGTTTTGTCATCATTCCACACAAGAGACATCTTTACACACAGCACGCAATCGATGTGTTTTCCCACCCTCTTTTGATTGACAGGATATAATCGGCCCTGATCATCGGATGTTTTTAAAATATCAGCCAATGGCCCATAGCGTGAAAAATAGCCTTAACCGGCCGATACCGATTATCGGTGCATCTCTAGTCTAGAGATAATATTTATTTCGACCTAACGGCTGAGTTATGTTTTTAATTCTGAATACGCAAGATGGCTGCCATATCCTGTGGTCATTTGAAGCGTCATTTGTGAACATCCTCAAAACTAAACGCTAAACATCTGCATTATGCAGTACCAACGTTAATAGTGTGGGTGGCATAGCACCATGTGATACCGTGTCCACGACGGACTAAATGAAATCACATACGTTTTAGACCGAGTACTAACACAAGCCATTTTTCCTTTTTATGCTTAGTGTTTGAATTTTCCAGCTTTCAAACATACCAAAAGGTTTGTTTTGCGTGGACTTCTTTCCCCGATTAGTAACATACTTTTGAACGTAATGTAAGAGTTTTTGATTCGAGATGCAGATCATCATTTCCGTCAAAGTTGGAAAGTTCTGGAAGTGGGAATCTTGTACACATTTGAACACGAGTGACAACAGAAGCTCTCACTCCACACCCACAAGAGACAAACTACGAGTGACTGGAGTGACTTGTCGCTCACTAGTGTGAACTTGGTTTAGAAGGAATGATGATCATAATACAGTAAGTACATCAGGTGTATTCTCATGCACTAGGTTCTCTTTGCTGGTTTAGATTTTAATGCTTGTCATTATCTTTTTCTGAATTTACAGTTCTTATTGTTATGGCAACTTTTTTATCACTTCTCATTGACTCTGACCTCCTAGGGTTAAGGAATATCTGCTGTGATCTATTTCTTCCATGGATCATTGTGAGATTATTATTTATCTTTCAGAATTAATTTTTAAAACACCCGTTTTGTTCAGGTTTGTTGTAAACGGTGGTCCTGTTAAGTTGGTTGGATTGTGGATTGGCTGGAGCTGTATATGCATTGGTACTGGCACTGTATTGGTGAAAAAGTGCAATGTTGGAGCCACTCATCCCATCTTAGGGTTTTCAGGTCACCGCTTCGGCTGTGTTGGTTTTCACCATGCACATTATATCGAATTCCTTCATTTTTCAGTCTCCAGATTCACCTTTTCACTCCTGATGGTACTGTAACATGGGGTTACAACTTCAATCACTTCTGCTCACTACTTAGTTGGTTTGCTACTCTGTTACTAGCTGCTTGCCTCAGTGGCTTCCTTCCACAGTGTGACGTGGGTTTGATTTTTATTTTCCTTTATCCACTAACCTAGATCGGAATAACAGGGTGAAGTCAGGTGAATATGGAAATAAAGAGATAAAGAAAAACCGCATAGTGAGCATTTAACAGTTAACATGAGTTAAGATTTGCTTTTATCATCAAAAAAACAAAAAAGTGCTGATTTGCAAAATATGTTTGTCTGATAAAATAAGGATTTTCAGTAACTGGCCCATCTGAGAATTTACAGACTAACAATTTAAGGGTGCGTACTGTATGTCCGTAATCGTTAATATTGTGTAATTAAAGTTGCATTGTTATGCAAAATGACGGTTGCTCACTTTAGCTACGTGGCACATTTTATAGTAATAAAATTCGGAAGGCGATAACTGACACTTAAATAGCCAGTGAAATTTATTTCTTATTAACAGAATAATAGATACTAAAAACATACTAAATAACATCCCATGTAATATGCAGAATTGGTTTTAATAGAGTTACAAACTGTCCTAACACAGCCATGTTCCCCAAAATTAGTGCTCTTCACACACACAAGTATGTTCATGTTGATTAAATTCATCTTGACACTATATACATACCTCATTTTAATTTATACATGCATATTGTTGGAGATAACGTATGCCATGTGATGTTGCTTGTTTTCCCCTGTTCCCTTTGTTGTTGTTGTTGTTGTTGTTGGTTTTTTTTTCCATCAACATAACCTTCTCCCTTTCTCCCCCCCCCTTCAGTCTCTCACTACTGAATTGGCTTGTTCCGTGCAAGGGGCTGAGAAGCTTGCTTCTGAGGTTGGCGAGCTAAGGTTGTTGTCTGAACGTCTGTCTAAGGAAAGGGACGATGTTCGTGCTCAGAAGGAAAATGCGGAAAAGCAAATTGTAGAATATGGCACGAAGATCTCTAGCCTGGAGGAGGTTCGGAAGGATCTGTCATCAAAAAATGATGAGCTAAAAGCATCTAATGAACAAGTAACGAATGAAATTAAGGAACTATGTTCCACCAATCAGCAATTGCAAGAAGAAAACTCATCTCTCAACAGTGAGAAAGAACTGCTTTCCAAAGATGTACAAAATTTAATACGAGTCCAGGAAGAAATGAAAGCTGAGAATGCAAGCCTGAAGGAAACTAAGGCACAGCAATTTATTCAAATAGAAGATCTTGAAAAGCATAAAGCAGAGCAACAAGAAGTCCTACTGAAATATCAACAGGAGCTTCAGCATCATGAGAAAAATAGTGCCGAGCTGACCCAAGAGCACACCAAGGCCTGTGAGGGTAGGGATAAGTTTCAGGAGGAGCTTAGATCCTGCCAGGAGGAGCTGCAGTCCTCTCGATTGCTGTGTGCACAAAACGAAGAGCTTCAATCAAAGCTGCAGGGCGAAAAAGAAGAGCTCTCTGCTAGGAATGCTACATTGCAGGCAGAAAACAAACTTCTCCGTAATGAGAATGAAAAACTGGGGTCAGATCTCAAAACTGCCGTTTCCGATATAGAGTCGCTTACGGCTGAAAAATCACAACTTCAGAATCAACTCGATGCCGTGAAGACAACACTAGAGCAGTTCAGCAGGGACAATGCTGAGCTCCAGGCCTCCAAGAACAGCTTTGCCAGAATGTTCGAGGAAATCAAAACTAGCAGGGAAGTCACAGACTCCGAGAGGCTTTTACTCATGGAAGAGAAGGAAAACCTCCTTGAAACCCAGAGGAAAATGTCCTCCGAAAAGCAGGAGCTTACTAAACAAATAGAAGTCCTGGTTGAAAAATTGCGTCTCAGTACAGAAGAAGCCAAAGCTGCCAACGAGAAGATCCAGCTCGATACAGCAGCTTTTGCTCAGGAGAAGCAAACGATTAACGCAAAGCTTTCAGAGGCCGACAAGATTCTTCAAGCCCTTGAACAGGAAAAAATCACCTTAAAATCTGCTCTCGAAAAGCAAAATAATGAACAGCAGAACTTGGAACAAGAATTGAGCAGTTTGAAGAAGAAGTACGAAGAGGAAAAGGCTTCTGTCTTAGCGGAGAAAAAGCAATTGGAAGCTGACTTATTAAGTGAGAAGAACAGTCTGAAATCAGAGCTGGACAAAATGAAGCAGATAAACGAGCAGATGGATTCAGAGAAGGTGAAACTGCAGCAAGATCATGATGATTTGCAGAATCTTCTGCAGAAAAAGAGCTCAGATGTAAAATCTCTAGAGAAGTCCAACGTCAGCTTAACTGAACAAAACCAGAAATTAAAGCTCAACTTGGATAACATGAAGAAGGAATATACACAAAATGCTGATACCTTTGAAAAGGAGAAGATTTCCCTGAAAAGCGCGATAGAGGAGCTCAAGAAGACAAACGGCGATCTGCTCCAGAAAGTTGAACATCTCTCAGATCAGAACAGATCACTCTCTGATGCCAAGAACACATTTGAAGCTCAACAACAAGCACTAGAAATGGATAAGAATGAATTCTCTGTTGTTAAGGAAAACCTTTCTAAAAAAGTCGAGGAACTGATGAATAAGGTCTCCGAATCTGAAAAAGAGAGAGCCAGCCTTTTGGAGGACAAATCCAAGCTTGATGGTGATCTTGTGGCCATAAGGACAGAAAAAGAGAAGACAGAAAGGGAACAAGAACTGCTTAGCAACAAAGTAGAGCAGTTATGGAACTCTTTAAATGACATGTGTTTGGAGAAGATAACAAATTTGCAAAACCTTAACCAGACTTCGGTTTCCAGTTGTCAAAAAGTTGAAGAGATATTCGGTGCACTTCAGAAGGTCAGTGAAGAGAAAACCTCTCTTGCCGAAGAAATTGAGCTTATAAAGACCCAGCAGAAGAGGAGTGATGAAGACCGATCAGATATGGCTGTTGCGAAGGAGGTTCTCGCTTCCAAATTGGCAGAACTGGAGAAGACCACCGCGTGCCTTGTTAAGGAGAAGACTGACATCCTGGAATCACGTGTATCTCTAGAAAGGGAAGTCCTGTGTCTTCGTCAATGTGTGGAAACTGGTGACAAGAAGTGCTCCGAATATCTAATTAAAATTGAAGAACTGAAAAAATCACAGCTCAAGTTGGAAGCAAAGTTACAAAACCTTCATAATGACAACGTTAAGCTGGAGGAGCAACAGCAAGCTGCAGAAAAGCAGGTCACGCTTTTATCCAAAGCCAAGGACGAGATAGTCTCCAGCCTGGCTGCAGCACAAGCTGAGAGGGATGCTCTGCAGGCGGAAAAGGAGGAGGCCAATGTTATGGTGACTCGACTTGAGGCCCAAAACAAAAGTGCTCTAACAAAGCAGCTTGAGGTATTCTGCAACTAAAATCAGGCTCCTCAGACCTAGTGTTGCACTTCTGTAGTTGAATTGCTTCCTGCACACTAACAGGCTTGCCTTGCTTTTGCCACTCTAATCTCACCCTTAGTTGTTCTCCTTAATATGCACGTAGCTAACTGACTTTAATTGTCCTGTAACTGCAAGTAGGTCAACCAACCACGTCATTGTACTGGGGCTGAATCTGGTTATGTCATGGATGAGTTCAAGACAAATCTGTAACGGAGCCAAGCACATTCTTAGCACGTTCCTCTAAACATGTTGAAGGGCGGAGAAGAACCTCGGCACAAAGTTGATAGGATCCTTTCCGCTGGTTATAAATTGAGAGATTTAGCAAGTACAAGTGACTAGAGGTCTACTGATAGTGGATTTTACCGATACCAATGTCTAAGATAACCAATTAATCAACCGATAGTTTTAAAAATTAAACTCTCAAAGTAAAATATATTGCTGAACTTTATCACAAAAATAAACAGTACTGACTGTACCATTAAATTATGTACTATACGTTTTTAAATGAAATAAATATGAATATATATTAACTATTCATAAATATTAAAGAATAAATATAAAAATATATATAAATATAAAAGATATACATCCAACCTGAACCAAAAAGCAGCACTCCAAATAACAAATAAACACAGAGATGTCCAAAACGAATAAAAAAAACACTTTAAATAACACAGACAAAATTTCAGTGGTAGTTTTTATTTCGCCTCTAGAGGCTGCTCTCGTACTGTATAACGACGGCGGACCCTTCTCAGCCGCTCCCGCAAAAAGAAAAAAACTATCAGTATGGATTTTTGTTGATAACCGATAGTTCCAGCCATCAGTTATCGGTGCCGATACTCTAGAAGTGACCTATGAACAGGCTCCTTTTTATAGTTAATACAGGGCGGTGTCGAGGACAATATAACGTTCATATTGCATTAATGTTGTACTATATAATTTGTTAAATTCAACCGAAGGTATAACAGAGGTGCCATCTACAGCAGCATCATTCAACACGGAAGACACTTTTCTGCTTTCTTAGTGAAAGCAGTGGTCAGACCAAACGGGAATCAAATTCACGCTGTGAAAAAGCCAGTTCACCGAGCAGGAAAGGATGCAGGACATGAAAGACATTTGCTCAGAGGCTTTTAATCGAGGTTACTTTTGCATTGCGTGATTTTCGTCTAGGTCATTTTCAACCTGTGAATATTCAGAAACCTCGATCTTGTGAGCCAGTAGAAAACAGGAAGGAGGACTGTGGCCTCTTTTGTCGGTTAAAAAAAATGCTGCTTGTTATTAAGTAGTGATTACAACTGACTGACTGCCTCGCTGTTTTGTTATTGTTTAAGTTTGAAAGAATTTTTTTTAAAAATTTAAACTAAAAAGAATTTATCTATTTTGTCCCCCAATATACATATAAGGTTTTTGAGGTAAAATTCATCATTATTTTTTTCTTGCTAGGAGCTCATTAAAGTTAGCACCTCTGGTACAAACTTATACAGCAGTAAAAAAAAAAAATAAAAGGCAATAAAATGTCAGTGCATTAGCATTTCACATTCTTTTGGCTAAGATAATAACGGCAATTAAAAAGGTCACATGCTAGTCTCTTTGTTAATGTTATTATATGATGTTTTAGTCTCAACATTAGCAGGGGTTTCATTTTCCTAACGCATGGCCTACTCATCCTCACAGAGGTATTAAATGAAGCACATCCATTTCAGGCTGCATTTGTTAATAATAACTGGCGAGATGTTTTTGCATGACCCATTCATTCACTGACTAAACACTCGACACCAGTCTTTTCTACACCCTATAGCTTTATGAAAGCTTTAAAATTGAAGACAAATAATATCACGTTCACGTTTCTAAAATCTTAAAAGCATGATTTCAAATTTCTAACATTTAATGCATAAGTTCCGCGTTAATGGTTGAAACAAGATCTTGGCTTCTGTGACAGTTTGGATTGACTCACTCTCTCTAAACCCTTTACAATCCCACCTTTCAGAAATTTACTTTTTCCTCTCGCGATCGGTTCTAGGCTGCAGCGAGTGCCGGGCACACAGCACAGGCCCTGGACAAACTGACGCAGGAAAAGCTCGCTTTGCAAAAGGAAAAACTAGCGGCGGAGGCTCTCGTCCAGGAGTTTAAAAATGCCAAAGAAGGCACGCAGAGTCAGGTGAGTGGCTGGCTGAAGGCAAGGACCTGGTAGTGTCAATGGTCTGGTTGATTTCTGCACATATATGTGGAAAATCAAAAATTTGCTTTTACATTTCTGTAAAAAGTAATACAACTAACAAGTTGCTTCATATATCAGAAGGATTTTCCATAGGGGTCTGTGTATGGCAAAAAAATTATTTCAGATTGGTCATTGTGTTATAGTTATTGTCATTGTGATTATTTTAGGATAATATTGAAAATATAGAGGGCGACCGATACTGAAAAATTACCGGATTTTACCGATACTGATAACTAAGTTGGTGCCGATAACCGGTTAATCAACCGATTAGTTTTAAAAATTCCAATAAAAAAATATAGAAATATTAATGTATATTAACTTCATAAATATTAAAGTAAATTAAAGATCCAAACTGAACCAAAAAGTAGTGACCAGATAACAAATAAAAATAACAATTAAAAAGAGACGTCCAAAATGAATGAAAAAAAACATTTCAAATAACACAATTTGTCGAAATTTGTCAGCGATTAGTTTTTGTTTCACCTTTAGAGGTCGCTCTCGTAATGTATGATGACTCCGGACCCTTCTCAGCCGCTCCCACAACAGACGCAACTGGGAAAAACTATCGGTGTGGATTTTTGCCGATAACCAATATGATAATATCAAGATGGCTTCGGAGCTGATGCCCTTTTATACACTTTTTTAAATTTATTTTTTTATTTTATTTTATTTTGCTGTGATATCACAGCCCCTTACAAATAATCATCAAATAATCAATCACTATTGAATCAAATAAAACTTGTAAAGGTCCAATCAAATAAAACTTGTAAAAACAAAGCAAAAAAAAAAAAAGTCAGCTGTCAGTCACAGAGACACTAGCCAATGCTGGGCGTCTCTGAGCTCATGTATGCGGAAGAGGGCAGACCTCCGAGTGTTTTTATCTGCCTTGTGACACAGCATGAGCAGCAGTTCGAAAAGATGTGTTAGTTGCTGAATGAATTACGGATTTAAATTTTTTTTTTTTTTACAATTTTTTTTTTGTTACAATATTTTTTTCAAGTACTTGGTTTAGTCCTGTGAAATATATGGAGTCTGAATCCAGATCACCTATAATTGTAAGCAAAATAAAGTATAATAATTAGAGATTACTAATATTGTGGGCATTATTTGCATTACTCGGCAAGAACATATTGTTCTAATCATAACTAATTACTGTGCATTAATATAACAATGGAATATAGTGGTTTGGAAATAAATCACTATATAGAATGAGATCTGATAGCTGAAGTAGCGCGAGGGACAATTTGACAAATTTCTCAGATATTCCCAAAACACCATATTCCATTTTACTTCTCTAAAGATGCTATACAATTGTATAAGCATTTATTATCCTCATGCCATGCCTCGTTCATTAGAGATAAAAAATCTATATCCGGATTTTTGTAAAGCTGCTTCGGGACAATATCTGTTGGTAAAAACTCAGCAGAAAGCTGAAGCAACCAACAAATATTTGAACATGCAGTGCTCACTCTGGTAAGATTTTGAGCTGAAATTATAAGCTGAAATATTTTTTTTTTTTTTTTTTTTTTTGACTCTGATGCAGCTGGACAATCTGTCGAAACAGAACTCTGAATACCAACAGGAGCTGAGTAAAGCCAAAGAACAGCTGGGCTCGGAGAAGAAGAGGATCAGCAGTCTCTATAAAGAAATGTGAGTCACAGTTTTCTACTGTAATTCATTCAAGATTTTTACAGTGTCATATTTAGGATCTGATGTTTTATAATGATGGAATTTACAATCGCATCGCAGACATTTTGACAGTATCTAATAAAAAAACTGAACCGATTTAGGTTTATGTCCATTTCATGATGACGCACTTAATCAAAGTCACTGTGAGGAAATCACACTTTCTGGCTCCTTGCCAGATATGGAATTTGCATGAAGATAGCTAACATAAGATTATAAATAATGAAATGCTGCTCAATTGGGTTAAGGTCTGGTGATTGACATGGCCAGTCTAAAACCTTCTACTTTTCCCCCCGATGTAGTCCTTTGTTGAGTTGGCAGTGTGTTTTAGATCATTGTCTTGCTGCATGATGATTATGAGCCTCCTGATTAATTCGGATGCATTTCTTTGTAAACTTGCAGACAGAATGTTTCTGTAGACTTCTGAATTCATTCTGCTGCTACCATCATTATGAGTTCCATCATCAATAAAGATTAATGAGAATGTTCCAGAAGCAACCATGCAAGCCCAAGCCATGACATGACCTCCACCATGTTTCACAGATGAGCTTGTATGTTTTGGATCATGAGCAGATCTTTTCTTTCTCCACACTTTGGACTTTCCATCACTTTGGTAGAGGTTCATCTTGGTTCCAGAACTTGTGTGGTTCATCTCTATATTTCTTTACGAATTCCAGTTTGGCTTTCTGATTCTTACTGCTGATGAGTGGTTTGCATCTTGTGGTATGGCCTCGATATTTTTGCTCTTGAAGTCTTCTTTAAACGGTGGATTGTGAAACCTTCACCCCTGCCCTGTAGAGGTTGTTGGTAATGTCACTGACTGTTGTTTGTGGGTTTTTCTTCACAGCTCTCACAATGTTTCTATCCTCAACTGCTGTTGTTTTTCTTGGCCGACCCGTTCCAAGTCTGGTTGTTAGTACACCGGTGATTTCTTTCTTTTTTCAGGACATTCCAAATTGTTGTATTGTCTATGCCCAATGCTTGTGCAATGCCTCTGATAGATTTTCCCCTCTTTTCTCAGCTTCAAAATGGCTTGCTTTTCTCCCGTAGACAGCTCTCTGGTCTTCGTGTTGGTTTATCCTTTTTAAACAACAAACGTAGTCGTCTCAGGCGAACCTTAGGGCTCAAACCAAGAGTAGATGTTCAGAGCTATTAATTCTGTAAACGATCAGTTTAACGGACAAACCCAAATGTCTTCAACGTATGGCAAAAACAATCGAATTGACCTTGATGTTCCAATACTTTCAGAGGGGACTGTATATTTATGCTTTCTTAAAGTTGAGATCCACCGTACATCATTATTTTGCGAGGGTGTCTGTTCATGGGTGTGTGTTTGGTGTATCTTGTCTCTCAGTGAGGAGCTGAAAAATGCAGCGTGTGAAAACACCCTGGCTGTGGAAGCTGTGAAGCAGGAAAAGGCCAAGCTGGCTGAAGATCTGTCTAGCAGCCAGAAGGAAAACGACAGCCAGCGAAAAGTATGTTTCCAAAAAAAACAAGCACTTTATGTGAGGTTATGTATCTGAGGTGCTGTATAGTACATTTGACCTGCATATAGATTACAGTGAGCTGATTCAGCTTAATTCTGATAACATTACATGTGTTTTCTTATCAGAAACATTAAGCTTAAATATGTACCTTTGAATGCATTTTTTTTTTTTTTTTTTAATCTGTTATTTTACATTGCAGCTTAAGGAGCAGTTGACACGTCTCAGAAGTCAGATAAAGGACATGGAAAAGAGGTGAGACACAGAACGTTACCAGAGGCTTTGCTTTGTCGTTCGCATCGTTGCCGTTCCTACCAGAGTCCTAAAACGATTTTTGATGTGACGTTGAACCTACTCGCACTGCTCTTTCCTTTACTGAGCGTTTCATCCCATAATACACTTGCCAGTGTTTTGTTAAGGTTTAAAGTTTGTTAACTGTTGAAAACCCAACCGTCTTTCTATATATAAGGGAATTATCCTATTAAAAAACACTTTGCTTTCGCTCCATGATTCCACTCTTCATTTTCACAGGGAGCTCGCCCTGAAGAACGAATCAGACACGGAGAAATCTTCTTTACAGCAGTCTATCCAGAAAAACAGTGCCTTGATCTTGGAAAAGAATAAAGAGTTGGAAACGCTGAGGAATGAGGTTATCTCACACTAAAAAAATGAATGAATAAATAAATAAATATATATATATAATAAAATGAAACCCTTATATAAATGCGATTTAGTTTCTTGTCCATCTTCTTGCATGCGTAATGTATTTCCTCTCGTGAACAGGTATCGGTGCTGCGTAGTGAGAATTCTGCTGCAAGCACTCTCCAGAGAACTGTGAAATCTCTGGAAAGCGATAAAGCTCAGCTGCAAGAGCGAATGCGGGCTCTGGAGAAGAGCTTAACGGCCGCTCAGACGTCTAGTCCCGCAGCTCAGACTTCTAGTCCTGCGGACACCCCCACAGGTAAGCATGTAACTTGTCATTAAAAAAAAAAAATCTATATAACATTGTTCTTTTATAAAGCTTATGGGGGGAAAACCTGTTGTATAGCAGCAGCAGAAAGCACTGATGAGAAATGAGTGTTAATAGAGATCACTGTCTCAGCAGGGTCTTCTGCTCTGGACAAGATGAGAGAGGCGAAGGAAACGGCCGAGTGTCAGGTACTCAACATCGAATGTCTTTTTGGATCATCCGTTTTCACGTCTCGATACGATTAAATGACGAAGGTGTTTAATTCAGTCTCTGAGGTAGAACAAGTACATGTTGTAATACAGCATTTTCAGTCTGTGCATTCAATCTGCAACGACAGCAAGATTCGTGTCCGTTTTGCACAGATGTCCAGAGGTCATACTCCAGGGCTAAATCTAAAGGATCATTTTATGTCGTTAATTTCATCACTTTCCTCCTTATTTATCTAAGCACACCATGCAGGTGATTTTTAAATACTGGCTTCTCCTCCCTAGTGCCCTGTATGTTGGAGAGAGATTCAGCCAAAATACAGATCACTTCCAGGAAGACTGACTTTATAACAAATGTTGAATCATCAATGAATCATATATTATACGTATTATGATTTGTCGCATAATGTTGCATAACACCAAATTAAAATTGCTTTAAAAACAACAACAACAACACGGAAAATATAACCCACGTGCACAAGGTGAACACCTACAACCAGTATTCTTTACCATATTTTGCTTTGGTCACTTTTGCACCGCTACTGAGCTTATAACGTAGGCCGTGATCGTCGACTTGGTGGTCAGGATGTGGATTTCAGAAGATTGAACCAAGCACTTAAAAAAAAGTTGGTGGGGGGGCGGGGGGGTTCATCAGTTCATAGTTCATCAACTCCATACATGGTTTTCCAAACATGAACCCATTGTGGCACAAAATCGTTTTGGTTTATCCAATCACATTCATGGAAGGAAAATATTTAGTTGAAGGCAGCTCATCAGACCAGAGATAGATTAACTAACTGCAGGCCTAGAGATGTTAGTTCAGAAAAGTTAGAGTTTTTACTCAAAATGCTCATAGACTAGTTATTTTAATTACCCTCTCTGGTCTGATTAGCGAAACAGCGACATGGCTTTTGTATCGCTGTTGAAAATAAGGATTTTTACAGACTATTTTACAGAGAAGTATGTGCATTCTTTCTGCGGGACTGGTGTAAAATAACAACAGTGTTGCTGTGTACTGGATATATTTTGAATCAGGACTAATTCTCAGTCATGTGTGTGTGGGGCAGGTTGAATTCCTGAACTCGGTCATCGTGGAGCTGCAGCGCAAGAACGAGGACCTGAAATCAAAGCTGGAGAAGATGGCCGAGGCAGCGCTTAACGGAAACACGGCCAGCGAGATGGACAACCACGAAAGGTGTGGGGGGGGGGGGGGGGGGGGGGGGGGGGCGGGCTGCATTTTCTTCCTCTCAATCATCCAATCATTTCTTCCTCTCAATCATCCAATCTAACACTCCAGAGTATTTACATCTCAACATTTTAATGCTGCTTTCACCATAGGTGGTTGGTTTTTTTTCTTCCCTCTCAACCACCAGCACAGAGTTTACATGTAATTCCACTCGAAATGGCCATATTTATTAAAAAAAAAAAAGTTCAGAGCGAAGTTCAGCTTCTTAGAAAAGAGAATGATATCAAGCGGTTTTTATTATTATTTTTTTAACCCCTGAACCATCAGGCCATCAAAGTGAACAACGTCTTCATCACCAAAACTACACCAAACTTTATTTCATATTTATTACTACTGATGATGATGATAAATCGATTATAGATAGCAACGATGGACTTTAAGGAGACCTTGAGATATTGTCTGCTCACAGACGTGTGTTTAAATTCGTTTTTATCGTTTTAACACTATTTCCCACCCAACAAAATGTTTTTAAAAATTTACGTTTTATCAAGTCATTTACTTTAATAGCATAACCTGCATTTTTGCCTGCAGCTTGTCAGAGCCTCAAGCCAAAAAGAAACTGCCACCACGCCTCTTCTGCGACATCTGCGACTGTTTTGACCTCCACGACACAGAGGACTGTCCCACGCAGGAGCAGCTGCCTGATTCGCCTCCTCACACAACCTACCATGGCAGCGCCAGCGAAGAGAGGCCGTACTGCGACACCTGTGAGGTGTTCGGCCACTGGACCGAGTCGTGCAACGACGACCAGACCTTCTAAGTTGGCGAAACCCTTTCGCAATACCGCACACGCCTTCAACAACACATTGCACAAGTGTGGAAATGTCCATCTGGTGGGTGTGTGTGTGTGTGTGTGTGTGTGTGTGTGTGTGTGTGTGTGCGCGCATTCACTCGTTTTCCATGCCTCGCTACACAGTCCTCAGATTTATAACAATAAAAAGTGTGTCTGGAATTTAATGGCTTTAAGTTGTATTCATGAATGAAAAAGTATTGAATTCTTTAACAGACTGTTAAAAGAAAGATTGCCTCATCTTTTTTTTTTTTTTTTTTTTTTAAATCCTTTGTTGAATTTGTAATGTGGGTGATGGAGATCTTTAGCTTACAGTCGCCGTAAATTTTCGGACCTGTTCCAATCACTGCAGTAGGCATATCGTTGTCCTGAGTGTTTTGAAAGGAAAGGGCGCTACAATGCTGATGCACTTTACTCCAACGTCCTCTTCCCCGATTTTTCAGCTCGATGAAGAGCAAGATGTTTTCGTAAACAGAATGTAATTCAAGGTTATATTGATGTGGTTACTTTTTAGTGTTTTTTGGGTTGTTTTTGAGAATATTATACATCTGTACAAAAAAAGAAATAAATATAGTTTAAATCATGTTTTTGACCTTCACTGAGTAGTTGCACCTTTTTAGGAAGAGCCGCTTGAACTTGACACCAAACACTGGATTAGTATTGTAGTATTGTAGATGGAGAATTGGCCAGTTCTCTACTGCAGATCATTTAGGTTCACAGCGAAATTCTAACATTATTCTACGTATATGCAGTTAACCCAAATACCAAAGTTAATAGACCTGGGCTAAAGACAGTCAAACTGAATTTTCCACAACAGCACATTTTGTTACCACACATTTCCTGCGTTAAGTCAATTAGGGTGTGTACTTCATTTCCATAAGAGGTCATTATCTAAAGGCATTTGTTTCAGCTTTTATTTACTATGTCAGATTTTCACTGGGTTACAAGTTTACGCTGTTTACTTTATTAGTGTTTGGTGGCATTGCCTTTTAAACACTTAACTTGAATCAACCTCTTGGCATAGCCTTCCACAAGAACTGGTGTAACTTGGTCAGGTTTGTGGGCCTCCGTGCTCAGACACGCCTTTTCAGTTCAGTCCTCACATTTTCTATGGCATTCAGGTCATGGCTTTGTGATGGCCACTCCAATACTTTCAATACTTTTGCATAGGATCGTTGTCCTGCTGGAAAACCCAGTTGAGATCAACTTTTCAGGCTGATGTCTTAAGTTGTTGCTTCAGTGTTTCTAGATAATTCTCCTTCCTCTTGATAGCATCTGGTATCTGAAGTGCACCAGTATCTTTTCCAGCAAAACACTATGCTGCCACCACCATGCTTCACAGTTGGGATGGTGTTCTTTAGGATAAAAGCCTCACCATATTTCCTCTGTGAATAGCACTGATCGTTATGGCCAAACAGTTTGATTTTTTTTTTTTTTTCATCTGAACAGAAAACACTCTTCCAAAAAAAGTTGGTGATCGCCTGCAAACTTCAGTCTTATTTATTTATTTATTTATTTATTTGTTTGTTTATTTATTTTCATGCTTGTCTCGGGGTAGCGGAATCTTCCTTGTGAAACACTCTTTAAGACCATGATGATACTGAACTCTCTTAATGGTGGATTTACATATATTGTACCTGATGCCTTCAACTCCTTCACCAATTCTGTTGTCGTTGTTTTAGGGGCAAGTTGAACCTTTTGGATGAATATACTGTATGTTCATCCCTGGATTAATTTGTACCTCCTTCATGAACAATTGCACCTTACAGGTGGAAAATGCTGTTCTTTACTTAACTCTGGAAACGTCTTCAGACTAGAAGTGTGCATTGGGACTGGGACACTGCGGGACCTAACAAAAAAATTATGTGGGAATTACTTATCTTGTTCCCTCATCATGGCCATAATATCTCTCTTCCATGTGTTAATACATCATGGCCACACATTTTTTAATAAGTAGGGATGTTACCTGTGGGGGACATGGTGGCTTACTGGTTAGCACGTTCGCCTCACACCGCCAGGGTTGGGGGTTCGGTTCCCGCCGCTGCCCTGTGTGTGCACAGTTTGCATGTTCTCCCTGTACTGCGGGGGTTTCCTCCCAGAGTACAAAGACATGCATGGTAGGCTGATTGGCATGTCCAACGTGTCTGTAGTGTATAAATGGGTGTGTGAATGTGTACCCAGCCTGTCCAGGGTGTTTGTGGTTACTATTGTGCTAGAGTTAGGGTTTGGTTAGGGTTACTATAATGCGAGTGTTAGGGTTTGGCTAGGATTACTATTATGCTAGGGTTAGGGTTGGGTTAGGGTTACTATTATGGTAGTATTAGGGTTGGACTAGGGTTTCAATTTTGCTAGTGTTAGGGTTGGTCTAGGGTTACTATTATGCTAGTGTTAGGATTTGGCTAGGGTTACTATACTGCAATGGTTAGGTTTTGGCTAGGGTTACTATTATGCTAGTGTTAGGGTTGGTCTAGGGTTACTATTATGTGAGTGTTAGGGTTTGGCTAGAGTTACTATTATGTGAGTGTTAGGGTTTGGCTAGGGTTACTATTATGCTAGTCCTTTGGTTGGGCTAGGTTTACTATTGTGCTAGGGTGAGGGTTGGGCTAGGGTTACTATAATGCGAGTGTAAGGGTTTGGCTAGGTTTACTATTATGCTAGTGGTAGGGTTTGGCTAGGGTTACTATAATGCAAGAATTAGGGTTGGGCTAGGGCTACGATAATGCGAGTGTTAGGCTTTGGCTAGGGTTACTATATTATTTAATTACTTATTATAACTATTATTTAATTATTATGTTTTTTAACTGGTGTCCTATAGCCAAGTTTGTCTAATAACCTAAAACACGTCTAGTTGGTACAAAGCGTGGTGTACGAATGGCGCTACATCGACAAGTAACGGATACTTACCTTGCTCAGACTGGAATGCCTCTTGTTAACACTGCAAGGTTTCCCCAGTCACTCGAACTGAGCCTGTGACTAAGTCTAATGCAGCTAAAAATGGATACGCCCTATTTAACTAAACCAGGGGTCCGGAGGTAGGTCCCGTGCAATACGTCACCTCCAGATGGCCCTGGGTGGGTAGCAACCCAGTGGATGACTTCCCTACCTGTTCCGCCTCACAAGGAGTTGGGACCCTTCGGGAAGCCATCAATCTTCTACTGGGTTGTGTCCCCTGAGGTTAAGCGTGTGCCAGCAGATCCCTTCTGTACCTTACTCCAGCAGAGTAGTCTCGGGAAGTGATCAGGCTTCTATTGACGTAGCCGCCCCCTGATTTGGTTTTTGAGTGGCTGTATCATGCCGGGTCATTTC
Source organism: Stegophilus panzeri (assembly GCA_024331685.1). Taxonomy (NCBI): domain Eukaryota; kingdom Metazoa; phylum Chordata; class Actinopteri; order Siluriformes; family Trichomycteridae; genus Stegophilus; species Stegophilus panzeri. The sequence goes on along the minus strand of JANDJT010000124.1, from coordinate 14,907,288 downwards.
TAGGAGCAATTTTTCTAAGTTTGTCTAATAACCTAAAACATGGGTTTTAGGTTGGGGTTGTGGTTAGGTTTAGGGATCAGGGGTTATGGTTAGGTTTAGGGATCAGGGTAGGGTTTTAGGAGGGTAGTTAGGTTATAATTAGGTTAGGTTATGATTATAATAGTGTTTAGTTATGATACAATTAGGATTAGTTAATTTATTTATGTGGGTTATGTTGGAAAATAGGTTATGCTGGAAAATAATGGTAGCCACACAAAATATTGACACTTTGGGCCCAATTTGGACATTTTCAGTTAGGGGTGTACTCACTTTTGTTGCCAGCGGTTTAGACATTAATGGCTGTGT
>JANDJT010000124.1:14890279-14901780 GCA_024331685.1 Stegophilus panzeri | reverse complement strand
ACCTTGTCTGGCTCCTTCTCTCTCCCTCTCCTTGTCTGTCACTCACCTTGTCTGGCTCCTTGTCTCTCCCTCTCCTTTTCTGGCTCCTTGTCTCTCCTTATCCTTGTCTGTTACTCACCTTGTCTGTCTCCTTATCTCTCCCTCCTTGTCTAACCATGACAGTTTTACTTACCTTTGGAGCTAATTTGATCGCTTAACGTTCGGCGAGCTGCAGTGTGCAAAACTATATAATGAGAGTCCCCGTTGAAGGGAAGAGCCTTTTGCCGTTTACTCATGAAAAGCTCGAGCCTATAAACTAACTATCATTCCAACATTTCTCTTATCCGCTCTGCCTCCGGTTTTATGTTTTCCTCCATTTTCACGCAAGGGGTTAATGGAAATGGCGTCGGACCTGCACCGCTATATATTGTGTCTCCATTTAGCCCTGGGAATTCGGGAGGAGAGAAGTCCTCTGCCTCATCTGCAAACTTTGTCACTATCCATCTTTTTTTTTGAGTATTCTGAAGGCTCGCCCCCTCTTCCTCTCCTGCCTTTCCCTGCCATGGCCACTTCCCTTCCCTTCTTCGCACAGCCATCCACACCCATTTAAGCTGCATTTTTCAAAAACATTGAGCGGTAGACTTGAGCTGAAAGAGGGTGGTTTCATGACGCTTTAACGTATCGTGTTGCCTTCTTGAGCATCAGTGAATGTTTGCACCTTTTGTAATAGTAAGGTATGAGTTGCTCAGTTGTCCTCAGTGTGAAAAGATGGATTTCGACATTGTATAGTTGCTGTTGGAGATTGGTCAAACACGCAGAAGATGCTGGAAAAGTAAAGAATGTACAGGACCTGCATATTTTTTCTGAAGAACAGTGGACAGTTTAACTGCTCAGGTCAAACAAGGGACTTGTGAACATGAATAACTATCACAAAACATAAAAACAGTCGTGGATCATCCAGGTATCGACACACAGTATTGCAGAGTTGATTACATGATATTCACTAAACACAGTCAGGTACATAAATGTTTGGGCATTGACATAGTTAGGGCCGTAGCATCGCTGGTGCGAAGCCATATTGGATCTGCTCCGTTTCTTCTTCTTCTTCTCCTTCTTCTGTTCTAAAATGAATCACATTTTACAGGGCCTAAACATACCCGAAAACTCACGAAACTTTGCAGATGCGTCAGAACCGGTGAAAATTTACATCTGATAGGGATTGCAGAATTGACTGTGGCGCTACGTTTCACCTACATGTACAAAATTCAGTAAACATGTGTAACATGCCAATACGTACAAAAACGTCTCTTGAACCCATGCCCTGAACTCAACAGGAAGTCAGCCATTTTGATTTTTCTCTTTAATTTTTGCTCCGTTTTTTGCCATTTCCAGGCCTCGTACTTTAACAAACTCCTCCTAGAGATTTCATCAGATCAGCATCATATTCGGTCAGTCTCATCTAAAGGCATTGACGATGAGAAATTGCGAAGCTTTTGAGTTTTCACTGAATGGAGTGGGTGTGGCGGTCTCACAAATTTCGATGTTTCGCCATAAAAAAGGAAGTTGTTATAACTCAAACATACAATGTCCAATCTGATCAAAACTTCACGTTTGATAAAAGTGCTGGCCTGAAGACATCTACATGCCAATAATCAGTTGTAGTCATAGCGCCACCTACTGGCAACAACCATTTCCAGGCCACATATTTTAACAAACTCCTCCTAGAGATTTCATCCGATCAACATCATATTTTGTCCGTGTAATCTAAACACCTTGGTGATGCAAAATTGCGAAGCTTTTGAGTTTTCGTTGAAGGGCGTGTCCGTGGAGGTTTCACAAATTTTGCTGTGAAACTAATCACATTTTTGAGGCATGAACATGCTCAAAAACTCATGAAACTTTGCATACCCCTCAACAGTGGAGAACATTTACATCTGATACAGATTTTAGAATGGAGTGTGGCAAAATGCCTTGATAGCGCCACCTTCAAAATTTCAACGATGTGCTCCTCACGCTACATTTCAAATACATGTACGAAATTCGGAAAAATATGTGTAATCTGCCAATACATACAAATAAAGTCTCTTGAGCTCATGCCCTAAAGTCAACAGGAAGTCAGCCATTTTTACTTTTCTCCAAAATTTTTGCTCAGATTTTGCCATTTCCAGGCCTCGTACTTTAACGAACTCCTCCTAGAGATTTCATTGGATCAACATCATATTCGGTCAGTCTCATTTAAAGGCCTTGTTGATGGTAATTTGCAAAGCTTTTGCTATAACTCAAACATACAATGTCCATTCTGCTCCGGCCTGAAGACACCTACATGCCAATGTTCACTTATAGTCATAGCGCCACCTGCTGGCAACATGGACTGGCATGTTTTACACTAACTCAGACAATGTTCAGTCTGCACCAAACTTCATATATTTGATACGAATCCTGCCCTGAAGACATCTACATACCAATATTCATTCATCATTATACCGCCACCTGCTGGCAACAGGAAGTGACATGTTTTACACTAATGTATTCCTAGAAACATATAAAAATATGCCAGCAAATTCTAAACTTTGTACCAACATGAAGAAGCATGTTAGTTAGAACATGCTAGCAACACGTAGGTAAGTGCTAAAGCATGCTATTACTGCTATTATAAAGGAAGTTGTTATAACTCAAGCATACAAGGTTCAATCTGCTTCAAACTTCACGTTTGATACGACTATTGGCCTGAGGACATCTACATGCCAATGTTCAGTTATATTCATAGCGCCACCTGCTGGCAACATGAACTGACATGTTTTACAATGACTCAGACATACAATGTTCAATCTGCACCAAACTTCATATGTTTTATAGTAATTCTGGCCTGAAGACATTTACATGCCAATATTCAGTTATAGTCATAGCACCACCTGCTGGCAACATGAACTCTCATGTTTTACATCGTGATACACTCCTAACAACATATTAGTGCTAAAAAAATGGAATGGCATTCCCCTGGCGGAGCAGCCCCAATGTGCACCCGAGTGCGAGGGCCTGTTCATTGCTGCTTGCAGCTTTAATTATGGTTAGTTTAGCTGTCTCACACAGTGTATTGGAGTTTACATTAAATAATCAATATATTATTTCATAATTATTTTCATCAACCATTTTTGTGAAGTTTTCGGGTTAATTCACCCTTACCTGTTTGCCACTAGAGGGCACTTTAGTCTGAAATGTTTTTGAGTTGCTGAGAATAAACGAAGAAAGCTAAAATAACTTTACATTTATATAACACTTTTTTCTAGACACTGTCTAGAAGCCAGTGTGGCTCTTTATTCTAATATAATAAATTACATTAAATAAAATTATCGTATGAGGCAGTTCTGGGAGGTAATTATAACAAATCATTTCGCTGACATTTTGGCTCAGGCATTTCAGAATGACAAAAACAACATTTGAGATCCTGTGCAACGATATTGGTCTACTGGTTAGTCCAATTATGCAACCCAGTTCCCACAGAAAAACGGTGTGCCATTGTGCCATTTTTACTTTTCTGAGCCAATTATCCAATCAGTTTGTTGAGGCAGTCACATGACTTCTTTGAAGCGCATAGAGAAATTTATTCGATAAATGTGTTTCCATCATAGTTTATGTGCATGTCTACTTATCAAATAATAAATTATGTGCCTCAATTGAGCGCATAGATTTTTGCACACATTTTGTAGATTTAATTCACATCTGGTGTTTCCATCAAGTGTTTTTATGCAATATCCCATAATTCGCATAAAAATACATTGAATGAAACATAGCTAATGATCATGCGTATGCAGAAACCCCTTGTGGTAGAAAAGTGCAATAACACTGATTATGAGGCGCTTCCATTTCACTTATTGTTAATCAAATTAGCATAATTGAGAGAGTAATTACTGATTTCGATGTTCACAAGGTGCAGTACAGTTGACAGACAGAATGCAAAGTAAAACTGTATAAAAGGCGCATTTAAAGATTGATTGGGATTATGGCTTGTTTGAAGATTTGACTCATGCAGCTTTGCGGTGGGGGGGGATTGGGGGGGGGCCTGGTCGGGCTGTTAGTTGATCTCTGTTCTAGAGCCTTTAGCTGTGGGCACATTTTAAAAAATTGGTGCTGGCACTGGCATTTCCCAACTAACTATGAGTTGAATAATGATGCGTCTTACCATCATTCATATCGCTCACACTGCAATACATTACATTTCCAAAACCAGCAGAGGAAAAGAGAAAAAATTATTAATTTTCATGCCATTAGAGAGTTTCTAAATGTAACTGGCAGAATAGAAAGCGTGCACACACAAACACACAATCATTTTTAATCATATTTATTTATTAGAGAAACTACTCGTAACTGTGCCAAATAAACCATTTTTGTTTTGCTATACTTTGTGCAACAGTATCTTTACTTTACTGTCAGTGAAATTCATCTTCTTAGACCTCTTGGCATGTTCTATGTTGTCCGTAACGATCAGCACTGTGAGCATGCTGGTGTGCTTTTACCATACTTTTACCATATTTGGTAATTTGAGAGTGTTTCTTTATGCAAATGAGTATGGCCTTGCACGAGCACATCAATGTCCACTGCATACAGCTGTGAATATGCATATGTGAAAAGTACCAATTTTCTTGTGCATATGGGTGGCTTTTGTGCACAAATGTAGTACTTGTAATGCTTGAGTGTTTGGTGAGGTTTTACTATAATACTCAGGAAGCTGGTGTACTCTAAACCTATGTACATTTATTTTACTTTAACAGTTATGCAGAAAACGGTGCCTGTCTCTTCAACAGACATTAAGCTTTTATGCATGACCGAACTCTGACCGAACAGTCAGAGTTATTTTCAGGTTATTGACAGGTTGTTATGTCCAGTGGGAGCAAGCATACATATAGACTCCTAAAAGATGATTTGCTTACGACCAACAGATGTATCCCAGATGTAAACAGACCAAGGGGATGTATCCCCTTCATTAAAAACAAAACAAAAGGCCTGAGGCTGTCACTATCTTGGTGAAAATAGGTTCAGGTTTTAGAACAATGCATGTACACATAAGTACCATAATAACTAAGCCTTAAAAACTATCATGGTAGATGCAAATTTTCTACATAATAAACTTTATTTTTATATAACGCCTTTAAAGCAGCTTCTCAAGGCACTTTACACAATAAGAAAATATCAAGAAAATAAAAAAAACACAGATAAAAATGAAAAACAGACTTGAATACCAAATGGTTAAAGCCATTAAGAAAAAGCTAACCTAAAAAAAATAGTTATTAGGTTAGATTTAAAGTATTCAAATTCTGTGCATCTCTAATATGAGTGCATTCCATTCATAATAAGTGCATTCCAGAGTCTAGGAGCATAGGACGAGAAAGCTCTGCCCCCTACAGATCGCAACTGTGTCTGTGGGACAGCCAGTAACCAGCTTGAGAGGACCGCAAATGACGTTTGGGAGTATATAATGTTAAAAGCGCAGACAGATACTGAGGGGCCAGACCATGCAGTGCCTTATGTGAGAGCATAAAGATTATAAATCAACATGAAACCTGACCGGGAGCCAGTGCACGGACTTCATTATTGGAGTGATGTGTTCATTTCTCCCGACACCAGTCAGGATCCTAGCAGCACAATATTGCACACATTGCAATTTATTTAGTGTGGCTTTAGGAACCCCAGCAAGAAGTGCATTGCAGTAATCAATATGGGAAAATACAAAAGTGTTGATAAGCCTTTCAGTCACAGGAGAAGATAGCATAGGGCAAAGTCTAGCGATATTTCTGAGATGAAAAAAGGAATTCTTGACAGTAGATTGTACATGTGGGTCAAAAGACAAACTCAAATCAAATATGACTCCTAAATTTACATGTACATATGCATGGACTGTCACTTATGCAAACATTTGAATCACATTTGAAATATGTGACCATCATAATATTGTGTGAATGCACTTTTTTTAAGGGCAGCGATCTGCCTATCACAGGTCCAGAACTCTGGGCTTTATCTGGTGTCCGTATCTGGTAATATAAGTTATAGATTCTGACAGTCTTCAGTGTGGCCGTGTGTGTGTGCAGTGTCAGTGTACGGTGTCTTGCGGATTAAACGTGTGCATGGTCCATTATTATCATGCTTTAGGGCAGTGATCACCACTCTGTTCCTGGAGCTCTACCTTCCTTAAGACTTTTGCTCCAACCATAATCATGCCCACCTGACCATCTAATCATTGCCTTGAAAAGGTCAAAGCAATTCGGGAACTCTCACTTCCACTCAATGTTCAGGAATTGAAACTTGTACTGGATGTTTAATTACCTGCGCAAATATATCCCCAATCTGTCAACAGTGGCCAAACCATTATAAGAACTGCTGAGATCAACAATGGCAGGGACATGGGCCCATCCACAGCAGTAGGCGTTTTAACGCATCAAAAATATTCTGTCCACTTCTCCAGTCCTGAAGTTCTACAATCTACTGCTGTTTCTGCTGATGCAAGCAGTTATCGCCTTGGTGGAGTATTGTTACAACTGCACAATGAAGACGGTAAACCAGTGGCATATTGTTCTCAAAGTCTATCTGAGGCTGAGACAAGGTATGCCCAGATTGAGAAAGAATGTCTGGTAAGCGTTTGGACATGTGAAAATGTGAAACGTAAAGGTCAGTCCTATCAGATATGCTGTGAGATGAAACCAACACAGCAAAAAGAACCACACCTCTCAACCTCTCTTCCAGTCAGGCCCTGGAAAAGACTTGCCAAGACTTGTGTGAACATAATAAACACCCCTACCTTGTTGTGTCTAATTATTTCTCCAGATTCCTTGAGATACTCCATATGCCAATGACCACCATCTCAGAAGTAGTGTTACAACTAAAAGCATTGGTCCTCAGTTTGTAAGTGCTGAATTCCAAACATTTGCAAAAGATTTTGACTTCCAGCACATCACCTCCATTCCACATCACACTCGAGGGAATGAACATGAGGCAAAGTTCCATGCTCACCAAAGGCTTTGTGGACTTTTTCAATGCATTTCACTAGCCCCATTGTGGATGCTGTGGCTTGGCTTAGCAGATTGTTTACACTTTAGCCACAGACGACATACACTGGGAATGTGTACAGATTTCCTTTATCTGTGCTGGCATGAAGTTTTCACAAGCAATTCAGGTGACCAGCAGGGCTGTACGGTGTGACATTTGACTGCTGTAACACTCTCTCAAGAATTAGCATATTGAATCGAAAATTGTACAGTCCATAATTCATCATTCCTGTGTCAATTTGTTACAGCACCCAGGAAATAAGATGCTTGTGAAACAGTCTCTGCTACTTCCCTCACTGATTACTGTAGACCCACCTTTTTACATTTGTTGCATGTAGATTACATTGCTGGACATTTTCCTTGTTGTTTGTGTTAATTTTGCCACATCTTTTACATTTTGGTTCCCCTTGTTCTATGTCATTTTTTCCTTTTAGGTTTCCATTTAAACTTTCCCGTCTGCTGCCTTTCCTTGTGCTACCTCTTGCACTGCAGCGTATGCTTTCCCCTGCTGGTGAACTTGGAGCGCTATCTCCTCACAGTGTCAAACACACTAAATATTTTGGGGCAACATAACATCAGACATTAACTACAGTCTATGTGACAGTTCTTTATAAAAATGTCCACGGCTGTGCGATCACAAATGTGTTCCTCTCTGTGTACACCAAAATCAAAGTGCTCGGATAAGTCATAGAAAGCTCTAATAAAGATTTCAGGCTTTTCACGGGGCCACTGCATTCTTTGATAGAAACAGGCTCGTTCGTAAATCACATTTAGTTTGGGGTTGAAATACTCACTGTATTTTCTTACCACAATGTCAGATTTCTTCTCATAGTCTTACTCATTGAAAGTGAATGATTTGAAAATATGTTCGGCTTCATTTCCCAGGACATAAGTAGCAGTGGTGGCTTGGTGGTTAAGACTCTGAGTTACTGATCGGAAAGTTGGGGGTTCAAGCCCCAGCACTGCTAATCTGCCACTGTTGGGCCCCTTAGCAAGGCCCTTAACCCTCTCTGCTCCAGGGGTGCTGTATCATGGCTGACCCTGCGCTCTGACCCCAACTTCCTAACATGCGAAGAAAAGTATTTCACTGTGCTGTAATGTATATGTGATCAATAAAGACTCATTATCATTATAAATCAATGAGCTGACCTGGACGTCACCGTCTTCTTTATGCAGTTTTGTTACACTCCAAAAGCACTGAAAATGCTGCTTCCACTTCATTTGGTCAATCAAACTCAAAACTCTCCGGGGGATTGAATCTAGCCAGACTTTCAAGGCTGTATGTTCCTCAAGTGCTTCTGACACCATGTAATGGTCTTCAATAAACAACCCTTGTTAACAGAACTGCAACAACAACTAAAGACACGTAATAAACTAATTACGTGGTCACGCATTCTCTTAAAGGCATACACACATGACTAGGGTTGCACGTATACCGGTACTATGGTAGTATCCTGATACTAAAACTTTAAAATACTGCTGATGCAATTGTATTTTTAATCGGTAGTATCTTCAATACAGTAGTACGATAAGTAATGTTGTGTGTGTGGCAGTCAATACTATTTTCGCTAAAACAAAACATCTCACTGCTTTTGCTGAGTACACAAAGTTTAGCGACACTTCATTTAACCTAAATTATTTACCTTAATCTTTAAAGGTTTCCTGTAGGCTAGTCAGCAAGTATTAGAACATTAGACTAACTGCTGTGCGTAAATACTAAAATCAGCTGAAGAAAGCCAATGTTTAAAATTGCCATGTTTGCTAGTAAACGCTAACATTTCCAACTAGATTTTTAAAAATTTTCAAATTCAATTATTTATTCCTAATGTTGTGTTCATTCTTAGTTCTCTGTAGACAATTTGCATTTGCATGATTTCATTTCTCTAGGGAACAATAGATGAAATATGTGACACACTGAATTAGTTGTTTGCCAATTGTATGATTGTTTTTGAGTTTTTCCAATAGCCAGTTATTCATTCTCATTATTAAAGTATTCAGAGGAAAATTTGGTTTGTCTGTTTTCATTTATATCTATGTATTTCTGTAAATTTGGTTCATTTTGTAGATTTGAATTTTGAATTAACATATTGTGTGGTATTGTGATAGTCCTTGGTATCGTGATACTTCAGCTGGTATAGTATCATAAGATATGTATGTGGTATCGTGACAACCCTACACATGACAAGGATAACACATCTACCCACCAAATTCTCCAGAAAAACAAGGCCATGCTCTGAGATTTGGAGCAAGGCTACATCAGACCCTCCACTTACAGTGGTGGTCACTAATGAAGTACATTTGATTCGGTACTGCACTTAAGTACTTTTTTCAAGTTTCTTTACTACAGAAAGAATACCCTTAAAGTATTTGTAGTTTTTGCAGACTTTATACTTGTATTCCACTACATCTCAAAGCAAAGAAAAAACCTACTTTCACTCCATTGCTTTCTTCAATATGTCAGTTGTTACTTAGCACTCTGTACTGGGCTGGCTAAAATATCTAAACAAGACACATTTTCAAACTGAAGCAAACTAATAATAGCAACTTTTAATTGACTAAGCATTGGCATCCAATTCCCACTCAAATGTGCTATTAAAAAACAGTACTGCTCTAGACCAATTAGCTTGTTATGTAACGATCAAAAAATACTAACAAGTATCCTGGCAAAAAGGTTGCAAAAAATTATAGCAAAGTTGATTAAGGCGGATCAGACAGGCTTTATCCCTGACAGACAAGGAGCCAACAACATAAGGAGAACATTAAATATTATAACATGTGCCAAGAAAAGTAAGCAAAATTCCATGTTAATTAGCTTTGATGCACAGAAAGCATTCGACACTGTAAATTGGCAATTCCTGTATAAAACATTGGCTGCAATGGGGTTCCACCCAAAATTTGTGGATTTGGTAAAGGTTATATACACAAACCCCAAGTCACGAGTAAGGGTGAATGGATGTTGCTCTGATTGCCTCAGCCCTTTGCTGTTTGCCATAAATATTGAACCCTTAGCAGCACTAATAAGACAGAATGAGACTATCAAGGGTATAAAAGATGAAGGTCAAACATAACACAAGATTTCACTCTACACGGACGATCTACTGACATATATTAGTGATCCATATATTAGTGACTTCATAACCCCGGATACATCACAGATATTTAAGGCTAACTACGGGAAATTACTGGGTGAAATAAAAACTGACTTGACAAAATGGGAATTACTCCCCTTATCTCTAATGGGACAATGGACACAATACGAATGAACGTATTGCCAAGGCTACTCTTTCTGTTCCAATCCCTGCCCGTAGAGATTCCCGTTACTACATTTAAAATAATTAATAAATGGCTATCCAAATTTATGTGACAAAATAGAAAACCTAGAATAAAATTTACAGACTTACAGACTACAGACTACTTACAGACTACTACTTACAGACACACAAAGAATGGAATAAACTATGCCATCCAATATAGAATGTTTTTTTTTATGTTAATAATCAAAAGAACCATTAAAAAGAAGATCATATCACACATACACAGCAAAATCACCAGTGTTGATTTAAGTCCCACAGTGTTGAATTCACACCCTACAGTGTTTAAATAAGTCCATTGGACTCATATAGACACTCTGGGTGTTAATTCAGCACTAGGGATTTTACTGTGTATATAAGATCTTACAAGAACTAAAGGATGACAGTTTGGACAATAACGAAAAATGGGAACTTGAGATGAATACCATCATACCAGATAAAAAATGGGCACTATCTTGCAGAGAGGGACAAAAAAATAACAAAATGGTAAATGGTGCACTTATATAGCGCTTTAATCCAAAGCACTTTACACTGTGTCTCATTCACCCATTCACACACACACCAATGGTAGCAGAGCTGCCATGCAAGGCACTAACTTGCCATTGGGAGCAACATGGGGTTCCGCGTCTTGCCCAAGGACACTTTGACATATGGAGTCATGTGGGCCAGGAATCGAACCGCCAACCCTACAATTAGTGGACAACCCGCTCTACCACCTGAGCCACAGCCACCCCAAATAACAAACAGCCCCATTTGGAGGGAATTTGAATGGAATATCAAGATGAGATTTTTCAGAACTCCCCTTATTATATCAAAATTTGGAGAAAGATCAGATCAGTGTTGGAGGGGCTGCGGCCTGGTGGGAGACCATACACACATATTCTGGGACTGTCCAAAATTAACAGAATATTGGCAAAGCATGGGCACATGGTGGCTTAGTGGTTAGCACGTTTGCCTCACAATTCCCACTGTAACCATGTGTGTGCGGAGTTTGCATGTTCTCCCTGTGCTGCGGGGGTTTCATCCGGGTACTCCGGTTTCCTCCCCCAGTCCAAAGCCATGCATGGTAGGCTGATTGTGTCCAGGGTGTACCCTGCCTTGTGCCTGATGCTCCCTGGGATAGGCTCCAGGTTTCCCCGTGACCCTGAAAAGGATTAAGCGGTATAGAAGATGG
>JANDJT010000124.1:14870065-14882138 GCA_024331685.1 Stegophilus panzeri | reverse complement strand
CAAAGTAAGTTGTTGTATTTTTGGACACACACCTCGGAGAGCCCAGTGTCAAGGGTGACGTCACAAGAGCATACTGTCTCTCGCAAAACATCATTAGGTGAGCGATTATTTGTTGTCTTTTTTCGACTGTGCAAGCTCGCTTTGCCGGGTAGCAAAGTCCAACCATTCTTATTTGTTCACTAGTGAAACACCTAATGAACACACCATGTCGGATCCCTGCACCTCGACTGGCTGGTGCAGGTCAGATAACCGACTACCTTTACATCAGCAGCGGCAAGACGGCCAAAGACAGCTCGGTTTTAACTCGCCTCAAAATCAACTGCATCATTAACGCTACACATGAGATGGACGCGATTTGCATTCCTTCTGTTGAATATCTTCATGTGCCTGTCGCCGACTCTCCTGCAGCTCAAATCCAAGAATATTTTGACACCGTTGCAGACAAAATACATGCGGTTAGTGCGCAGCGCGGTCGAGTGTTAGTACACTGCTGTGCAGGCGTGAGCCGTTCCGCGACTCTTTGTCTCGCCTACCTCCTGAAATATCGCGATATGTCGCTAATGGACGCGCACGCGCTGGTCAGGGCCTGCAGGCCAATCATTCGACCTAACGGCGGTTTCTGGAAACAGCTGATTGATTACGAGCGCAATTTACGTGGAGCGAATTCTGTAATGATGGTGGCTTCACCCTTGGGACAAATTCCAGACGTGTATGAGAAGAACACTAGAGATTTTATACCACTTTAAAACTGGCATAGCCTCTAAATGCCACCTGTTGAAATAAGTGTCACGCCTCAGTGTGAAACAGGATAATGCAGCCTATTTTATATCTAGATCACCTCAACATTTTATGCAATTTAGTGATGTTTTACAAAAAATAGTTGATATGAAAATGCATTCATTCATTCCTCTTCAGTAATCTCCTCTCTTTCTCTAGTGTTTTAAATGACCATTCCCTAGTCTTTGGAAAATTACTTATTTACCAAAGGATGGCAGATGTGAATCATCACAATGTTCGTCTGGTTTAACTTGTATTTCATGTATGCTTTTATGTAATTTATGTATGTAACATTTTCTGCCATATATTCCCTGAAACAGTTGAAAAACGTAGATGTTTTCAAATTCAGCTACTGTTTGTTGTCCTTTGTGTCTGAGGTACTTGCGATATTAAAGGTGAGGTCAAGGATTCACAAGTAAGCATACAATGTTATTTGGCAATGTTTTCATATTCCAGCAACTGTTCAGAGGGGAATACAAATCGTCTAAGAATAGACAATTTCTTGGGTCCATTCCAGAAAGCATCCCTTGAAAGTTATCTTGATAACCTCTTCAGTGTATATATGTATATCCAGTCATATATAAATTTTTCTGTTACCCTTCTGGTTTTCTTTAATGCACATTGAATGTTGTAGCCTTTTTCAGATGGTAAATATTTTGGATAAGGTTATGGGACATGTAATTTTGTTTTTTATTTAATAAAATGAAATAAAGTATTTAAGTCTTAAAACTGCATAATTGATCAGTATTCATACACACACACACACACACACACACACACACACACTACACATTTTTCAGAGCGCACACTACATATGTTAACAAGGTACACCTGTGTTAACTTTAAATCCACTTGTGTCCAATTGTATAAATATCTCTGACTTTAGGAGGTCTCATAGCTAAAACGGCAGATCAGATCAATCCAGCTGTCACCAAAGAACTGTGCATGAAGCTTCAAGATGAAGTTGTTAGGAGGCAAAGATAGAGAAGGTTATTAAATTGTTGCCAATATTTGAAAATTTGAGCACTGTGAAAGCCATTGCAACAAAGTGGGGAAAAATATGGCACAACCCAGTCACCACTGTGATCAGGCCAAACTGAAACCTTGGAAGAAGGGCAATTGTCAGAGAAGTGTCCAAGAGTCCAACACTGAAGGCATTACAGACCTCACTGGCTAAAACAGTAGAACCTGTGCAGACCTCAAAAACATCAGCTCTTCTCGGATCTGGATTCTATGGAACAGTGGGCAGAGGAAGCCACTTCTGAGAAAGGCCATGTTAGAATCTTGACAGATTTTTGGTCTGATTAGACTAAAATTAAGCCATTTGATCTAAAGACAAAGCGTTATGTTTGGTGCTAAAACAAGTACAGTCCAACACCCAGGCAATACCATTCCTGTGATCAAGTATGTAGTCATCATGCTCTGGGGTTGCTTTTCAGCAGAAGGAAGTACTGGAAGACCCTCTGAGAACAGCGGTTGTGTCCATTCTGCATTCAGTAGGGGTCAATCAGAATGTAATAGGACCCACTCATAACGGTGGCCACACTCTTGATACTAACATATGGATTAAATATAGAAAATATAGTCAAATTTCTGCAGTCTGAAGCTGTCTCAGATCATTATCTCATCTCATTTAAATTGCACATTGATCATATATGCACCTTGCCATGCTACTGTGTCAAGCATACATTAACGTCAGTTACTGCACAGAATTTTATCAATAACCTCCCAGAGATATCAGCTATGACTGGATCACCGTCTGATCCCAAAGAACTTGATCAGGCAACTAAATGCTGTCAATGTTCTGCTACATGCTACATAAGGTAGCCCACTTAAAAGAAAAATAATTAGAGAGAAAAAGCTAGCACCCTGGTATAACAATCACACACGCACCTTAAAACAGACCACTCGAAAATTCTAACGTAAACCATCAAACCAAATTGGCAGTATTTCAAACAGCATGGAAGGAGAGCCTCCTGAAATATAGAAATCTCTTAATGTTGCTAGATCAATCTATCTCTCCACCCTAACTGAATATAACAAAAATAATAATAGATTCTTCTTTCATACTGTGGCAAAATTAACAAGGAACAAAACCACCACAGAAACTTGTACATAGTCATTATATAGTTGTGATGATTTCATGAATTGACAAAATTGAAAATACTGGACAAAAAAAATCAGACTATAAATTTACAAACAGCCAGTCTTTTAACTAACTCTGTAGATAATAATATAGCAATATCTGATCAACAATTAGGATGTTTTACTCCCCTTAGAGAGACCGAACTAATTTAATTGATTTCTTCATCAAAACCATCAACTTGTATGTTCGATACCTTACCCATATGTTTCTTCAAACAGATTATTCCAGAAGTAATCATACCCTTCTAAAAATAATAAATTCTTCCCTTAGCACTGGCTATGCACCAAATTCCTTTAAACTAGCAGTTATCAAACCCTTGATTAAAAAACCTGACTGCCAGCTATAGGCAAATATCAAACCTCCCCTTTATCTCCCAGATCTTAGAAAAGGTTGTAGCACTGCAGCTATGCTCGTACCTACATATGAATAACATTCCTGAAATGTGTCAGTCAGAATTTACAGTAGGCCTCATCATAACACAGAGACAGCACTGGTTAAAGTAGTAAACGACCTATTACTGGCCTCTGATCGGGGTTGTGTCTCGTTGCTTGTGTGCTTGACTTTAGTGCAGTTTTGATACCATTGATCATACTATTCTCCTTGATAGACTAGAAAATGTTGTTGGCATTAATTAAACCTCTCTTGGTTCAAGTCTTATTAACTGATCATTATCAGTTCATAGATGTAAATATTGACTTCTCTATGCATGCTAAGTGCATAGAGCATGCATGCCAATAAACTAATTATACCTTTAAGTGTTAGTATAAGGGGCAATGACATGTTTTGTCTCTGAGAGAGCCACTGTAGTGATGACACATGAGGTTATGACACTACTGTACATTTCACAACTGTAATTAGGTGCCCAATTTGCATAGACAATGTAGTGATGCACTTAAATATACACGTAAACCGACTCCACTATTTTATTTCCCCAACTTTGTTGAGAATTCAGGAGTCATACATTACACTACTTGCCACTATTACAGAACTAGTCAGTTAAATGTACAAATGAAATACCAGGGTATTCCCCGTGGAAATCACACATGGTTTTGAAATCACAAATTCCACATGGTTTAGTTTGCTTTGTATGTTTCATTTTAAGATCTTATCACATGACAAGTGAAACCAAGTTAGTGCAAGAGCTGTTTGTGAGCCACTTCCTTTTTTCACTGTTTTTCCACTACATTAAAATTTGTATTTGCAAATTGCTGTGGTATTAACAGAATAACACACTTTACTGTATTAAGAAAATAAGCCACGCCAGGGCGGTGTGCCAAAGACCAGCATGAAGCATCCAGTGTGAAGCCTGTAGCTCAGAGGTTGGGAACCTTTTCAGCTGGCAGTGCCATCAAAGCCAAAAAAGTCTTTAAAGATTTTTTCTTTAATGAGCCAGAGAAAAGTTAACATATTTTTGACGTTTTATATATGTCTTCTTCTTATTATAGTTATTATCTTTACTATTATTGCATAGTCATAAAAAGTGATAATGTAATAAAGGCCATTTCATATGTTACGCGTACTTGACCCAACAGCCTGCAGTTCATCTAATAGGCCTGTAGGTGGCACTTGGACCAACTATGATAGTTTCATCAAATGCTAATCAATATAAGATGCAGTAGGTAAGTCAGAGTAAATTGAGCATTACTTACCGTTAATGTGACTTCCAAATAGCAAATTCGTTTGTCCATTTGAACTGGAAAGAACGATACTCGTCTATTTTTTCCTTTTAGTTATTTCCCCTTTGTTAAAAAACTGAAAACAGACTGGCTGATTTATGAATTACACCGGGAATTTACCACTCTACTTCACATTGTCCAGTCAAATTTTGGCTTGTTGTGCCACATCACGATTGGTTGATGTCTACATGACAAACCGCCATCGATTATGAATTATTTAATGTTTTAAACTATGTAGAGTTTTAATTGAATTGACACACTAGCTTTTGTTGTTTTTTCCCCAGCCATAGAGCCATGAGACATTCACTGAAAGAGCCATATAGCCTATATATAGCGAACCATAGGTTCCCGACGCCTGGTACAGGTGAATATTAAACAAGAACATTTTAATCTTCCTCATCAGCAATTGTCTCCAACTTCTCCTTTAATTAAAACATTATACAGACACAACAGGCGCAATTATATTAACACATGAATGCACTGTATTCATCAGTGCAACACTTTGTTTTTATTTATTTATTTGTGATAATTAAGCAAACACAAACCATCACAAGTTATAATATCGCTAACTTTGGTTTGGAAGCGCTGGGAATGAGGCGAAACTGCCGTTTCCTCCTAACGTGTCAAATGCTTTGACTCATTACAGTACAAAGAGCCGGACTTTCCATCACTGTAACGTCGAGTCCAAACAGGCGGGGTTATGATGAGTCACATGTTCGTGACCGATGTGGGCGGAGCTTACGATGCTGAGGGCGTAGTCGAGTGCTTGGCGTGAAAGTGCCAGTAAAACATTAGTTTAGTTTTTTTTTTACTACTGTACACTGTTATCGTTATTTTGCAGCACGTTTGAGATGGACATGTTTCTTTCACACAGCTCGCAGATAAATACCACACTGCCGACTGAAGACTGGACAACTGTAAGTAGCCATAGTTGTATGATTTGTCTATTTATTCTGGTGAATGGTGTTTATAATGTAAGCTTTCAGAAAGAGAAGCCCACTTTGAGATACCAGATTGCTGTTCCTGCTCTAATATGGCTTGAAAACTTTTTCTTTTTCTTTTCTTTTTTTTTTTTTTTAAGTTTGTTATTATATAAAATGATGTAAACGGGTTTGCTGTATACACAAGAAGAGAGGCAGATTTGTGCGTAGGTAGATATCATTCTCTTTCCGAGGTGATATATTGTACTGCTTAAAATTGCACTGTGTAAAAGAAAACACTGCTGGTATTAAATCCGTTTTCTTTTTCCTTTCTCTTTGAGGTGTACTCAGCAGTGCGGTGGATTCAAATGTCAATGGCACTTCTAAGGTACAGCAAAAGTCACATGGAGTTTGATTTCCAGAAGCACATACAGTGTATTCTGTAGACTGATTTTCTTTTGTACCCTTTCTGGCTGGTTTCAGTATTTTAGGCTCTGGCTCCATCATTTTCTACACTGTTCTCCAAAGACATGTAAGAACTTCTGAGGTAAGATATAGAAATAAAATGCAATGTCTTGTACTCATATTTCAAGCCTGCTGCAAATCAAATTTATACACACACACACACACACACACACACACACACACAATACTATGCAAAAGTTTTAGGCACCCTATTTTTTAGTACAAACTTTGTTAGATTTTTTATTTTATGACTTCTACATTATCAAGTTAATACAAAAAAACGTTTTAGATTCCCAAACATTAGTTTTCTAGCCCAAAATTAAATGTTGCAAATGCAGACATTTGCAGAAAAATGTCAGTAAAGAAAGCAGCATATTACGTAAGAGACACTTTTCAGACAAAAAAAACCAATGAAGGCTGCTGGGTTTTGCTGCAAAAACAAGGAGCAAGTGCGACAGTCAAAGTCTGCAGATGAACCGTGGCTGGTTCTGCAAGATGCTCAATAAAACTTACAGCTCATTTCCTTATAAAACTACACCAATTGTACCGGAGACTACTATTTTTATTTTTGTCACACCAAATATTGACTTTTTTTTTTAATGTAGAAACATTTAATTTCATTATTTTGACGACATCTTTGCTATAATATATTCTGAAGGTTTCACAAAATTTGAAGCACCACTGTGTGTGTGTGTGTGTGTGTATATATTTTTTTTCTCTTCTTCTTCATCTTCTTCTATATTTCTGTATAATATTGCTATAAATTTTTCACCCATTACTAATAGTGAAAAATCTATGCATGTTTAAAGCATTCTCTGCTTACTCTTACAGGTACAACCTCTGTTTCTTTTGTGTTTAACGGACCTGCTGTTAGCTGTGAGCTGGTTGAGTGGCGCTCTCCTCTTCAGCAGCTCCTGTGACTCCCATGCTACCTGTTACAACCTCCACACTGTGGAGCAGGTAAATAGAAATAACCACCATTTTATCATCACCACCAGCAGGAAGCTGCACTTTTGCTACATACTGTATGATATTGTTTCTAAATATGATAACACTGCATCAGACTAGACTGAATTTTTTACTTAATGTCTTATGACACACTGTTACTGTTAATTCGTTAAAGCAAAATGTATGTAGATGTTTATATTTAGCTATTTTTCTGCTGTTTATATAAAGAATATCTTGGAACTGAGTTGTATTTTGTGTCTCAGAAAGGTAGTGCCTTCAGACCTTAATTCCTGGCTAAAATAATGCCACATGCTGCAGCCTGTTGAAGTGCACTGAAGTCTGATCATATGGCTTGAATTAAGGAACACATTAAGCACAGACACAATGAGTCATGACAGTTGGATTCTTGGATTTTTAGTTGTCAGGGTCTATGTAGCTGTTTTAGGGAGTATTTCTATAAAATGTAAAGGAGCATTCCTTACCATACTCGTTATTTAGACATAATAACATAATTATACATAAGAAAAAAGCTTATTTGAGATGAGTTTGTCCGTTCTTTAAAACCTGGGTTACACTGCAGTCTTGTTACCATTATTTACAAAACCGGTTCTCGCTCACTAGGAGCTGTCACATCAAGAAACCATAGTGATTGACATTGCTCAGCCACTTTCTGTGCTATGTGCAGCCTTGTAACATGCTAGTTCAATAAAGAGTCAGAGTGGAGACAGGACTGAGTTGAAGAACAGAATTAATTTGACATTAATCTGAATGGTTCCCCTAATAGATTTTAAAGAAATCTTAGCAAATAGTAAGTCATGTGATGTATTGGTTTCTTCGGAACAGTATTCTGTATTACTTTCATTGGTTAGATGGTCCTTTGCAATTTATCATCATGAGCCTATATAGTCAAATGTCAGGGAATTCAGAGTTGGATGCAAGTGCTTTAATTACAAATGAAACACAAACAAACAAATAATACAATAACTAGGAGTTTGAAAATAAACTATGAAAATGAGGTGAGCAACACACAGACCACAGGTAACACACTACAAACTCTAGACAAAGGAACGTACCAAAAACCTGAACTTAAATACAGTGCTCATTAGGTGCAATCAGGAATAGGTGTATGTGATCAGTGGGGTCATGTGATGTGCAGGGGCTGATGTGTAGTGTAGTCCGGCACTGATTTGGCGTTAAAATGACACCTACAGGAAATGTTTGAATTTTAAAAAAAGGTACGTGTGAATTGATAGGTCTGTGACAGCCCTTTGTTGTGTTCATATTAAGCCTGCAGAGGGGCAAAAGTCCTGAAATGTGTGGTCTGCTGTAGCTGTGGCAACGTGTGTGTGCTACAGTAAACAACTGACATAAACAACTGGTGAGGACTACTACCAGCCCCACCCACTGTTCAATTTCTGGGCTCACCACTGCATGAGACCTGTGCTGAAGTCCCTTAAGGCCTGTCCTTATGAGCCTGTACATGATGCTTGTACCTTGTCTTGTAATGGATATCTCTGAAAGCTGCCTTCTTGCTAGAAATCACTCCAGCCAAAACATTTGGGGAATTACATCCTCTGGCAATAAGTATGTCTTGCATGTGTTGATGGCCAGATGACTCTGGAATGACGATGTGGCTGATTCTTGGATTTGTACCCAGGGTGAGCCTGTAGAACTTTCTTTGTTGTTCTGGGTCCTAAGCCGTGTGGTGTTATTAGGACCGGATGAAAGCTCCAGTGAAGTGAGTGCAACGGTCATCTCTGAGCATGTGTGGTTCTGTGAACCCCACATAACTGCAATGTTTTCTTGTCATTTGTGCCCTTGGAGGCACTTGCTATAAAACCATTATTCATAGTAACCATATGTAACCACAATTACATAACTAGTGGTGGCAAAAAAAAATCTTTCACATATTCATTTTATCACTTATTACAAGCATAAAGGTTATGGAAACTTGGCTATAGAAAAGGAAGTAGACATAAAGATAAGTAATGCATATGAGAGGCATAAATTTAGTTGGTAAATTGTAACCCACTATGCCCTCAAATGTTTAACTACCCATGTAAAGTAATTATTCTATAGGTTACTGTGTATAGGTGCACAAATATTTTGGCAGCTGAACCAAAGATTGTTCCTGACAATGTTGACACAGGCAACTGTTACATTAACAAACTTTTTCCTTGTAGCATGGAGCTGTGGATTGCCACTGTTTGATTTGAGATCAAGGGGATAGGAGGTTTAACAGGCAGATTACATACAGAAGCCGATTGACTTATTTTATGATTCATCTGTTGTAAATGTTTCACATAATGTAAGAGGCAGTCATTGTTTCATTTTTTTCTTATCAACACACTGCATGTATGGAAGGTAAAGTTGCATAATGTTGCCTGTGATTTCCACCTTTTAAAGTTCCTCCTTTGCCTGGAATGTGATTCAGCCTTGTAAATGATTGTACTTTTCATCCAGCAGAAGCGTACAGTTTCAGTTGCAACAGTTAGATAAGCATCAGTGTAAAGCAAAATACAGGGTGTCCTAAAAGTCTCCATACATTGTGGAAATTAACACTACCTAAAATGTTCATACTTAGTTTATATTATATATATTTTTCAGACAGCCTTTAAGAGTGCCTTTGACAAAAGAACAATATATTGAAATCATTCTCATGGCTGAATTGGGAAACTGTCACACGGTTGCAATGGAATTTAGCAGGAAACATGGCAAGCACATCACACATGACACTGTTGCCAAACTGGGAGCCAAAATTGGAAGGGATGACTTTGTGTGTGTTTACAAAGAAATGTCAATCAAGTAGAGGATGTTTTGTAAATAAAGTTAAATTTTGCTAAAAAAGTGTTGGTTTCCCACTATGTATGCAGGCTTTTGGGACACCCTGTAGTATTATAATAATTATATGATATATGTTTTTTTTTCTTCTTCTCACCACCATTGTGACTTTCCCTTTTTTTAACCAGACTCTCTTCATGGCTTCCTTTTTCTATACACTTCACTATGTGTGGGTGCTCTACACTGGTTTGAAGGAGAAGTATTATTGCAGACAGAATGGTTTCCCAGCTCAGGTAATAAATCTAGTCATAATCATAAGCTCTGATGGTCATGAATTTCAAAATTAAAACTTAGGACAGTCCCCTGGGTAATACATCTTCAATGACTCATTCATTTCAGCATTCAACCCAGGCAAACCCGTGCAGTCAACTGGCAGCAGTCATGTCCTGGTATGTAGAGCATGATTCCAGAGTCGCTATACTGCTGTATTATAAGTCCCCTAAATATTAAACAACTATTTTTAATCATCCAGGATTTTCACACAACTTGGGCCAAGTATTTAATATGCTCCTATTTATACTGGCTGTACACTATATTATGTTCATAGGTTGTAATGGGATGTCTGTGTATTTGTACTATGTCATTCAGTTTTATATTCTTTCTCATTCCAGTGTTTTGCCACTGTTGCTCACAGTGCCAGTGTTCATAACAGGAAATGCGTCACACTGTTACGTAAACTTTACCCAGCCCTACAGGTATGTCTAACTGTTGTATTCCCCCGGAAAACCCCAACAAAGCTTTTTTGGACAATGATAAATCCAAGTCATTCTCTACTTAGCATACAGCCTAAAAAGCAGAAGGAACTGATATAAGTTTGACTAGTGGAACTGTGTATGAAATAAAAAAGAATATTAGACCCTCTAGCCACAAGCACTCAACCTCAAACATACAAGCTTGATTTTATTTGTGTGGCTTCACTAATATCTCTAGCTATTTTTAACAATTTGGGCAAATGCCAAGAGATGCTGAGTAGTAAGCAGAAGGCCTCAGCAAATATTAATTGTATTTTTATTTCTGTTCCACAGTAAGCATTGTTGCTTTTTATTGTCAAATGAAAGGTTGGAGTGGTTAAAATGTGTGTGAAAGAAATGCTGTGATGAGCAGACTGAAACCCTCAGATTATATAAAATGAAAGCTGTGTGTTTGGGGATGATTATACAAGGCTACAGATGTTTATGCCCAGACTAGTTTGTCTTATGTGGATGTCTTTTCTGTTATATTATTGTGCTTGCAGTTTTGTTTTTTATTAATTTACCTACTGATTTGACTACAGTACAGAACAACATAAGCAGGAACCCTTTCGTTTGACTTATATGATACCAACTAGTACCAAGAGGTTTTGTTTTTAACATTAGAATTTTAAAGAAATGTATACTGTATGGCCAAATATATGTGGACATCTGACCATCACACCCATATGTGGACACTTCCCACTGTTGTCACAAAGTTGTAAGCACACAGGATAGAATGTCTTTGTATGCTGTAGCATTAAGATTTCCCTTAACTGGAACTAAGATACCCAAACTTGTTCCATCATGGCATTGCCCCTGTGCACAAAGTGTTGCCCATAAAGACATGGTTGGAGTGGTACAACTTGAGTGACCAGAGCCCTGAACTCAACCCCGTTGAACTCTGTCTTAATGCCCATGGTTTTAGAATGGGAACATATGGGTGTGATGCTCAGATGTCCACATACCTTTGGCCATATAGTGTTTTTCCATAATATAGAATTTTTCATGTTTACTTACAGATGCCTTTTGTTACACACCGGTGCTCTCTACCTAACCTCACAGGAGAGTGAGATACTCATGGCTTGTAAAATCATCAGTGACTACACCATCACTATCTTCTTAATAACCTTCTTCTTTACTCTTACTGGGATTGTGGTAAGCTACTTTCTAATCTGTGCTCAAGTTTAAGACATTTAAGATGTTTTATTGAAGCTTAATTTACAGTCAGGTCCATAAATTGGGACATTGATATATTTATTGTTATTTGAGCTATCTACCACAGTACAATCCCCTCCATTTATATTGGCATCCTTGGAAATATGAGGAAAGACGCCTGTGGAAAAATTGTGTTTATTGTTTAACCTTTTGATCTTTTGTTAAAAAAATTCACAAAAGTACTCTGTTCACATCGATATTAAAGACTTGCATACACAAAACAGGATTATCAAAAACAAAACGTTGTTTTCTCAGTACTTTGTGCTGCCTCCCTATGCCAAGATAACAGCTCTGAGACTTCTCCTATAATGCCTGATGAGGTTGGAGAATACATGGCAAGGGATCTGAGACCAT
>JANDJT010000124.1:14832711-14845532 GCA_024331685.1 Stegophilus panzeri | reverse complement strand
GTCTTCTACTCTGACTAAAACAGTGCGCTCCTAGCGGATAATTTAGGAATAGCATTTTATTTAAAATTTCTAGTTCGTGTCTTTTATGCATTTTTTCACTTTAACAATTCATCCTGCGGGCCGGATTGAACCCCCTAGCGGGCCGGTTTTGGCCCGCGGGCCGTACGTCTGACACCCGATTCTAATGTATCCGTTTATTGATCGTATCTCTATTTTCCTCCTTCTCTCTCCGTCTTATTTTTTCCTCTCTCGCTCTTTCTGTGTCTGATGTGAAAGTCATGCTCGACAAGAACAGGGCCCTAATCATGTACAAGTTACCAAATTTTAATTTATTTTAATTATTTATTATTATATTTTTGCAGTCTAACGCCCCAATTACGTTTCGAAATTGTTGTCTTGTCCGCTGCAGTATTTGGAAATGTAATGTCTTGCAGTGTGAGCAATATGAATGCATGTAAGATGTGTCATTATTTGGCTCAGACTTGGTTGGGAAGTGCCAGACCTGTCTCCAATTTCTCATTGAAATGTGCTCCATGGCTAAAAAAACCCCCCCTAGAATAGAAATATACTGTAATAAAACTGCATTGGGCAAATGTAATCATCTCAGTCCATCTTTAGATGTGCCTTTTCATCTGTGTCACCTAGTCTGCACCAAAATCACTAATTACTCTGTCAGTTATTCTTATAGGATTGACAATAAGTGTGATTAGAGTTCTTCAAAATGCTGTAGGTCTTCCAGCATTTTATACTTTTCTGTCCGGAGTGTGTGTAAAGCGTTAATGGGAAAGACTTTTATTTTTACCTTGCACTCATGTCAAGGGAATTGCTAGCTCCAGATAACTGGGGCATGGAAGGCACATAATGATGATATAATCACTCTTTAAGACTATATTTATTACGACTTGACAAATATTAGATCAGAAATATTTAATAGCACACACTGCCAACACATCTCTCCGAAATTTATATTACATTACAAAAAGATAAAATGAATATTAGCCTTTGATATTTCTCCAAAATAGACCCGGGCTCCACTAGCTGTTAATAGCAGAAGGCGATGTTTGATATGGGCCTAGGTAACATCCAGAAGTTGTCCATTAGGTATAATGGACGTCAAAAGGCCAGAATGAGTGTGTGGGCTCCAAATGACATGTCCCATTATCACATTTAGTCTAGTAACACTCCTGATTGGTGCTTTCCCTTACTTTGCTTCCCAACCTTTCAATGAGGGCACGTGCTGCAGCACCCTATGCATAGAGAACTGACATAGCAACGGACTCTCTAGGTTTTAACAGCCATGGTTTCAGAGGAGCAGGAAGTCTTCATCCTGCTCAGGGGACTTTGACTGTAGTACTTATTAATATTGACTTAGGCACCATTCAAGAAACACTGTTTCTTACTCTCTTTCTCTTGTTGTTACCCTGTAGATCGCGGAGACAGCTTTTCCTACTCCGGCTTCTCTGAGGACTTCAATGAGGTTGAGTACTGAGCAAGGCACTGGAATATTCTGTGTTTGCATCTGATTTTGTTGCTATGCATGACCAAACTGAGAGACGCATTTCATTGGTTTTCTTAGTGGAATTCGCTCATGGACAAAATCTTGGGAACTTTGTTATTTTATAAATCTAGCTATAGCAGTTCTTAATTAAGAAATGCTTTTTGTCCTTTAAAGGAGCAGATTATAATTTTGTTCAGCCCTCTGCTTGCCTGCGAGGCAAATTGCAACTGAAATGCAAACACTGACAAGCCCTTATCCTCGCTGTTGAAACTATATATGCCTTGCGAGCTGCATTTTAAGGCCGAACAGCTCCGCAGAAGAGCTATTTTCTGGGCCGGAAAAAATTTAAACAGAAATCAGTGAGGTCTCTTCCTTGGCACTAATTCAATTCAATTCAATTCAATTTTATTTTTATAGCGCTTTTTACAATAGACATTGTCTCAAAGCAGCTTTACAGAAATATCAGCACGGTATATAGATATTAAAGGTGTGAATTTATCCCAACTGAGCAAGCCACTGAGTGGCGACGGTGGGAAGGAAAAACTCCCTAAGATGTTAAGAGGAAGAAACCTTGAGAGGAACCAGACTCAGAAGGGAACCCATCCTCATCTGTGTAACAACAACTAATGTGGATTAGTTTTTCTAAGGTAACTTTGAAAGGAGGTGATTATTAGATCTAGAAGCACTTTCATATATTGCAGCCTGCACCTTTGATAGATTTTCTTCATTAACATCACCTGGCATTTTGCTTTTATTATTTTTTCATTTTCATATTGCTGAACTGAAAGGTTTGATTATGGCTGAATATCATAAACATTAAAAGAGCAATAATACTCACTTCTTGTTAACACTGTGCATTTATGCCAAACAAAACTATATCGTAATGTATTGTATTGTTTGTATGGTCACTGATGTCATGTTATATCGTATAGGTCATTTCATTTTGATTAAAAAGTCAAACCTTTTGAATTATTTAGTTTGCTTTTGATAACTTAATGAGTTTTATGTTTTTATGGTATTATATCAAATGATTAAATACTGTTTAATATGGAAGCCCTCAAGAAACCTTTGAAATGTATTCAACATTTAGACATGTGTTTCTTGGTTGTTGTTTTTTTTTTTCATGTTTTCGTGTGACTTGTACACATCTCATAAGATGATTGCACTGGTTTTTCATGGTTTTAGAAATGTAAATATCAATCCTACTATACAAACATCTCTTACATGTGGACAGATGCCATAATGTAAATGTAGATGGTGCCATCCAGTGGGAGAATTATGACATGATAATCAAATGGTAAGTCAGGTCTATGGCTTAACTCAGAAATGAATGAAATGCAAGATGGAAACAAAATAATGGCGATAATTTATCTTGGTCCCACAACTTACTACCTTGTGGATATGGTTTAATTATCTCATTCGTACAACTTCCTAAGTCATGTTTATGACTTAATTATCTTGTTCCCACGCCTTAGTCGTAGACATGGTTTAATTATCTTGGTCCTACACCTTACTAACTCATGGACATGGTTTAATTAGCTCATTCCAACACTTATCCAATAATTATCTCATAGATAAATAACATAATAGATGAATGCCAGTCAGGATTTATCCATCAGAGACATATTTCTAATAATATACGCTTGATCTTAGATATGTTAGATTCTTCAGATTTAATTTACACTGATAGTTTTATCCTCTTTAGCCCTGAATGCCCAGGCCAGATTATGGATGATTTTATTACACGTGAATGTCCCCACTATGGAAATCTAACCAATATACATCATCTAACACTTTCTAAGTGAGGTGTAACTTTGTTGTTAATAGTCCCTTTTCACACTGACGTCAAAAACTTCTGCTTTTCCGCAAAGCAGTGTATACGTACTTCCGTTTTACCTTATGCATACTGGATACTTCTAGAAAATGTAGGAACGTTCTAACTAACAACACGAAAAATGAAAGGTAAAGTTTTGAATAATAATAATGTTTATGTATTTATGGGTTCTTATATTTTGATTCTTTTGATAACATTAATTAATAAAATAAAAATAAATAAACCTGAAGGTGATGAGCCTCCTCATTTTTCCTCATGGACCTGTGACAACGCCCTGAAACTGTCACCTCATCCACAACTACAATGCAGTGTTTTGGTGAAAGGGCACAACATTAACCATGAATGCGTTACTGACTTTTATCTAAGAATACACAACCTATAGCTAACATCGGTAATATGGAAACACGATTGCAACAAGAGTTGGCTGTCTGTATTACAGTAAATTAATCAAGAATAAGGACTTAAAGATGTTCTATTTGCAGAAGAGAAAGCTAACATCTACCGTTATCCTAACTTCAACACTAACATAAGTTGCACTGGACAAATGCTTAGCTTCATAATCAAACTGGTCGATGAAGAATTTGTATCCTTTATCAGGTTTAGAACGTGTTGTAAGTGATAATCTGTCTGCAAGTTGCTGTACATCATCTACACGTATTTCCGGCAGATGTAGGAGGGACTGGGTAAACTCCATAGCATTCCACTATGCTGGAGGAAGTCACCATACACTGCTTTGAGTCAGAACAAAAGTTGTGTGACGTCACGTGAAAAGGGTCTATTATGACAGTTTGGGGTTTTATATCTCTACCTCAAGCAATGTCAACGCCTTAAAATCCTTTACATTGTGTACAATGTACAATACTTATGTTTTTTATAATGTACAATTGATTGTGTGTTGCATATAAAAGGGAGGGATGGAGGACTCAAGGCTTTTTTTTTTTCTTTTCGTTAAATAAATTTTATTTATTGTAAATTATATAATACTCCCCCCACCCCCCACCCCCCAATGTTTTGTTTGTTTTGCTTTTGTTTTTGTTTTTTTCGCCTGGTTCTTTATTTACCCATTATATTTTTCTTATTGTTAATATCTGTTGTGAGTTGTAAACATATGTATCTGTATTTACTTTTGTATATGCTCAATAAATAAATTCAACAAACAAACAAAAAAAAGTTTGGGGTTTTATACCGCCGCCATTTTGTTGTTCTATTTCATTTCTACTGACCGCCAGAGGCGGTGCTTTCAGCACCTGTATGTCCTCCACGTGTACGTGCAGGTCGAGTGTTTACATCAACAAAGTCACCTGTGACCTGGGTGACGTGTGCCTTTTGCCTCGGTACTAATGGCACGTTCACCTCGGAAATGAGCTCTTGTTATCTTCTCGCGTTGGTAAGCAGGTTCAGGAGTGCAGGCACCGCTGGTAGTCTTGTAACCCTAAGTTGGGTTGGAGCTACGAACTTTCGTCCTCCAAAGACTGCGGTTAGCCTTTTTTGTGATTATTTCACTTCAGATAGTGATAGCTATCCAGCGAAAGTTAAGTGACTCTGCTATCAATGCCGTTTAGGAATGGGCACGCTCTAATTCTGCAATCGGCAGTATACAGTTCATTTTCAGTTCAGTGTTTCTCACTTTAACGCCGATACAACGCTAAATAATTGAAGTTGGGTTGGAATCTCCTCCCATAAATTTCTGTTTATACGTATCGTGAAATTATTCCCCACGATTTTGCTTGTTTAATTTTTTTTTGAAAGCGCGCTGTCGGTAAGCAACGCACCCCGATTGGGCTTCGTTGAATTGTTTCATCTCCGTGATTTAGTCCGTGAATTGACTTAATTATTGGCTATAGTGTGAGTGTGTTCGCTCTTAACTGCACCATATTGCATCGCAGTGCATGGTTCTCATAGAGGGAGCATTTCCCAATATTGCTATTGTTTAATTCTCATAATTGACTCATTGTGGTAGGAGAGGCTACACAACGCACCCTGAAGGAGGGTGATCAAAACGGGTGATTGTTTTTCGTCTCCATGATTTAGTTTGTGGATTTCTTTAACTATTTGCAGAGATATGGAAAAGTGTGTATATTTCTCTTTGTGTTCAATTACCAACTGGCAAAGTGGTCACACGCAGAAAACCACGTGGATAGTAATTACTGTTGGTACCCATGTTTATGACATGTATTGATTGCCTGGCCCCTCTGGAACTAGAGCATGGCCATGAGAGATGTACCTCTTGCCTGGGGGTTGAACACTTAAGAGAGGGATTGACTGACATAGGATGCATGAACTGCAGCTCCATGAGCTTAGCAGCGCGTGCAGCCAGGCTGGCCCAGCTAGAGGGCAGGTTGGGCACTCAACCGCATCCTACACAGGCCATGTCTCCCAGCTCTCATAAGCGCCATAAGGCCTATTCATGGGGGATCCCTGGTAAGGGGAAACACAGAAAGGTAGATCCCCTAGCCCAGAAGGTAGACACCTTGGCTTCTGAGTTTGCAGAGATTAAGTCTCTCCTCCTTAATCTGCAACCACCCAGTGCACAGCCTGCTAGTGGTCCTGCTGCAGCTGCACTGCAATCTCCTCCCAGGGTTCTGCCTCCAATACGGTCACCAGCCTTTGAGACGCAGGAGGAAGATGCGCTCTCCACTAGGGCCTCGGAGAGCCTAGTTATCGGGGGGAGGTTATGACGAGGAAGGGGTAGGTGAGAGCTCCCATTCATCTCATCCCAATTTGCAGGGGACAAGCCACAGTACCCTGAAGGGCTTGGTGACCAGTCAGACATCAGTCAGGCCTGTGGTAGAAATGGCCCTGGCATGTCTGGGGTTAGATGGAGCACCTGTCCAGGTGACTCCTCAGAGTGCTTTTTTCAGGAAGACCTCTCAGTCCGCAGCTCTCTGTATCCCACCCTCAGCTCCATATATCGAGGAACTGCAGAGGTGTTGGGCAGACCCCAGACGTTTCTCTCATCTACTGACAGACTGTAGCGCACTAGCTAATATGCAGGATGCATCCAACCATGGCCTTGACCGCATGTCCAATATAGAGCTGGCTGTTGCTGCCCTTGTGCTATCACCTGACGAAGCACTTCGGCCCGATGCACGCTGCCCCCGGCCACTGTGCTGGTTGACAGATGACTTCATTGTGAGAAGCTATGACACAGCAACACGTATGGGACGTATTGGGAATTCCATGTCACACCTTATGCTGGCCCTGTCCCAGACGTTGCAGGCTTCGGAGGTTGACCCTTCTGCCCAGAGCCTGAGTGACGCCTCTTTGCAGGCATTCGCCTATATGACCAGGGAGTTGGGGAGGCTAAGGTCTTCATTAACCTTCTCATGATGCCAAATATGGCTGGCCCAGTCTCCACTTTTGGAACCCTGCAGGAGAGCCCTCCGCTCTCTCCCGGTTATTCTGAGGGAACTGTTCAGCCCGGCTGCAAAGCAAGCCCTGGAGCACAGCCTACAGGTTACACAGGCCAGACAACAGTTTGCTAGTCTGTGTTGTTAACACCCCGCTAGACAGAGACCCTCTAGGGCAACAAATACGGTTCAGTACATACCACAGCCGATTACCCAGTTGAGAGCACAATACTCAGAAAGGTTTCGTCAGCCAACCCCCACCCAGCTCCCTTGCTTGGCACAGTGAGGCCAGACTTCGGGCTGTTGCCCCTCCAGAAATTATAAGGGGCGAAGGGGTAGACAATGACTTTACCACTCTTGCAGTCTGGTGCTTCACCAGCCAGTAGCTCAGATGCTGGGAATTGCTTACGTCAGACCCCTGGGTTGTATCAACCCTGTCACAGGGCTACAACATTCAATTCAGACGCCGACCGCCGAGGGTCCAGAGAGTCAACATGACCTTAGCCAAGGACCCGAACAAGGCTCTTACCCTACGCCAGGAGGTCTGGACTCTCCTGAAGAAGAGGGCCATCGTGCAATTAGATAGCGCTTTACACAACAGTGGATTCTATTCCACTTATTTTATTATCGCAAAGAAAGACGGCGGATTTCGCCCCATACTGGATTTAAGACCTCTGAACACACACCTCAAGGTTTTCAAGTTCTCCATGTTACGTACAGTGGACGTGCTGCAAGGCATCAGGCAGAACGATTGGTCTACAACCATCGGCCTGAAAGACGCATATTTTCACGCTCCAATCGTGCCCCAGCAGAGACAATTCCTCCATTTTGCCTTCGAGGGAAGGGCTTACCAGTTTTGTGTGCTCCCGTTTGAGATTTCACTGGTGCCAAGTGTCTTCACCAGGTGTGTTGCAGTGGCACTGTCTCCATTACAGGCCAGGGGGATTTGAATTTTCCCGTACCTGGACGACTGGTTGATCTGTTCCCAATCAAGGGTAGATGCCCTCAGAGAATCAGCATTGCTGTTGTCCCATGTTACCAAGCTAGGGCTTACAGCGAATTATGGAAAGAGCTCTCTGATGCCCAGTCAGCGAATACTGTTTATTGGCATCCAGTTGGACTCCCGGTTGATGATGGCTACCCCCTCTCAATGGCGAGTCAACAACATCCTCCAGCTCATCAGTCACTTCAGAAGAGGCAGGGCTCTGGTCCTCAAAGCATTTCTGAGACTACTAGGTATTCTCACAGCAGTGGCATCGGTGGTCCCTTTGGGCCTTCTATCATTACGGCCTCTCCAGATCTGGCTGAACGACCTCAGCTTGCATCCCACTCAACACAGAGGAGGAGGAGAGCATATTTTACCCAGGGGGTTCCCTTAAGCTGGCACAGCCCCCACCCTGGGGAATGGAAGCTGCACCCTGAATTAGTGCAAGCGATGTGTCACAGATATGGTAGGGCAGAAGTGGACCTTTTCACCTCACTGTCAACGACACACTGTCCCCTTTGGTTTTCAAGGGGGGAACCAACAAGCCCCTTGGACCAAGATGCGCTAGCCCATGCATGGCCAAATCGACTGCTGTATGCTTTCCCTCCACTACCATTGTTACTGCCCTCCTAGACAGGATCCTCAGGGGCAATCACAAGGTGCTACTAGTAGCCCCCAAATGGCCAGGGAGGATGTGGTTCCCACTATTCCACAGATTACTGTACAGGGAGCCTTGGTGCCTCCCTGTAAGGACGGATCTCCTATCGTAGCTGGAGGGTCGAATATGGCACCTGAACCCATCCTGGCTGCAAATTTGGGTCTGGCCTCTGAAGGGCCAGAACCATTACTAAGGCTGTGTGATCCAGCAGTTGTTCAGACCATCCACAACTCCCGTGCACCTTCCACCAATGCGTTGTAAGCTAACAGATGGAAGCTCTTTTCTGAGTCAGGAACCAACACACTGTCCCATACCGGTAATCCTCAGCTTTCTCCAGTCCCCTCTTGATGGAGGCCTTGCAGCCTCAACCATCAAGGTATACATAGCTGCTATCTCAGCCATGCATAAAAGAGTAGATAGCGTGACGATTGGGTGACCACACCCTTGTGACCTGCTTCCTTAAAGATGCTCAACGTCTGAGACCTCCTCGACGAAACCAAGTATCCTCTTGCGACTTGCCTCTTGTATTAGAGGCACTGTGTCAGCCTCCATTTGAACCTCGAGAGGTCAGAATTGAGGTGGCTGTCTATGAAAACAGCTTTCCTTGTAGCCATGGCATCGGCTAGATAGATAGGTGAGTTGCATGCCTTATCAGTAATCCGATAGTGCCTACACTGGAGTTCTGGGAACACGGGGCAACTTTATGGCCGAACCCTTCATTTCTCCCAAAGACCTTTTCTTAGTCTTATACGAACCAGCCCCTCAGTCTGTCAGCTTTTGTGCCCCCAACTCAGGAGAATAAGCAGGGGTCGAGTGTGAGTCTGTTGTGCTGAATTCTGTGTCTGAACGACTGCTGAATTCTGGCAGTCAGATTCACTGTTTGTCTACCATATGGGGCATAGGCGAGGTCATGCTTTGTCAGGGCTCCAGGCAAAAAAAAAAATATCTAGGAGCCATTGACTCCTAAACCCAAAATATTTAGGCGCCAAATCAAATTTTCAGGAGCCAAAATATAGTGATGTCATATGACATATGATATAATTGTTAAACGGCTACCTCACACTGCCTTTTCTTTCCCCTCTTTACTGTCTGCTTTTGTTTACTCTGCCTCCCTTAGTTTACATAATGTATTCTTTACATACACAACATGTGCAATGTTGAGTATATCATATTGAATCATATTACCGTAAAGACTTAAATGTCCAGTCATTTGTTTCTTTTTTTTCCACTTTTTTATTCAACTATGTACAATTAGTTGTTTCCTGCTTATTCAGGCTCAGAATCATGTAGGCTGCATTGAACTTTATTTTCAATTCCCTCATCTCTTTTTCTGCGACTTTATCACTAGCACGTTGCACTGCTTTCACGATTGGGGTGGCATGAGGGGCAGACATAGCAATGACACAATCCCTGGCGTTCTTATGTTTTTTACTGTCACCATGCTTCTTCACGGTTTCTTTTTTAAAATGACTCGAACCGGTAAAACTCTGTTTTACCAGCAATATCTTGTCCTGCTTTAGCACAAAAGGTGCAGTACATTTTCCCATTGTCATAACGTAACCAGGCGAACTCTTGTAGCCAAGCTGATTTAAACTGTCTTGTCGGGATGGGAGCCGCAGGGACGGGAGAAGACTCGACTCTCTGCGCTTGGCTGTCATCATCTGTAAAAGATTGCACACCGATTAAAACGGGCTGGGATGACTTAAATGTCACTTGAGAAATTCATTGAACCGCGGTTACATATGTAACCATCGTTTTAGACACTACCATTCTCACAATGCACCCAGAAACAACTTCAAAAATCACGTTTTTTTTGTTTTTTTTTAAACTTGCCGAGACTCCTGAAACTGGCTCACCCACAGACCATAGACATACTGTAGCTCGCACAGCTGCAGCTGGAACACATCTGCTGACAAAGTAAGTACCACTAACCATGTTTAAACGATTATATATTTATCATTCGGTATATCTCTTAATGACTATTTTTTGTTTATGTAGATATGTGTATGTTTGCCGTAAATATATGATATATTTCTGGCCCTAAGTAAGTCAGCTGGTGCTAGGTGCTAGGACTAAAGACAGTTACACAGAGAGATAGTAAACAGCTGTTTCTCACAGTCTAACTTACACAAGATCTTAAATATATAAACAGAGATGAGTTTACACATAAATATTAAGTGCTGACTCTACAAGTAAAGTTTGTGTTAATGGCGATTTCTTAAATGGTTATAGCTGTGTTTTGGCTGTTTGCGGAGGCTGGAGAGACTTTTCTTTATTATTTAGCACTAACTGAGTGGTTTATACAGCGGTATAAGTCAGAGATATTAACTGGTGTGAAATGTTTGTTGTTGTTGTCTCCTTCCTCTGTCGTTAAAATGTCTGAAACGAAAATAAAACCTGGATAAGTCTGCATTTGCATTGTAGGCCTTGCACAATGCACATTTAGGATATTTTGACACAGATCTGATTCCCTCGCGCCCCCCCTTCTCCAGTCTGTTTACATGTAAAACCTGACCCATATCCGATTAACATGTTTACATCAATCTCCTGACAAAATGCACTCCGGTGAAATGTGTTTCTTCAAAATGTGTTTCTTCAAAATGTGTGTGAAGAGTTCAAAATATCATGCAAGTAGCCTAATGATGATACAAAGAAAGAGAAAGACCCTTTATTGCATATCTGGCGAAGACTAGATTTCTGTTCACCTCAATCTCATGAGAATTGTGTTTGAAACCAGGATGTCAGGAGTTGACACCTTGGATGATGGAGAATAGACAAGTAGACGGTTATTATGGTCTATTATGGCCTTAAAATGTTTAATTTTACATTGGCGTAGGAGCCAGGACCATATCCTTGGTCTGCCATGCCCTGAGAAATGTCTTCATAGACAGCCTGGTTTCTGTAGCTACTCTTGAGTTGTTCTTGTTTTTGAAAGGTTACGTCAGCTCACAGATTGATAAGACAGTTTATTTCATCTGGACTACACTGACTATCCACAGTCCACCTTTCATGATCCATGTGTGTTTGTGTGCCAAATGATCCGTTTGGCTGATTCATCAAAAATTGCCAGCATTACAATGCCAATTAACTTCAGAATGAAAAGGATTTGAGCGTTTAGATGTGAGCCAAATGACCAGATAGCTGATATATTTCAGATTTAGAGCTTCATTTGATTGTGGTGCGTAATGGATGTGGAGAAAATCCCATCCGAGCTGTTTACACGTATACGTGAGCCCCTCTGGTATTTTACGATCGCAGAAATTAAGAAATTTGGGCCAAGATGTGTGATGTCATCACAACGCGCATTCGGTCAAACATGAGTACAGCTGAAGGGTCTTGTTTACCAAGAAGCATCACTGCGAATGACTGTGCAGAACATTTTCGTCCAATTGCAGTTTCGCCAAGTCAAGTAGTTGCATTGCAAATTTTCATCTCTGCAAGTTGTATTGCAAATGTTTAAACAAGTTGCAGCATTTTTGGCCACAACAACCTCAGCGATCCTGTATGTGCACTGAATAGCTATTTCGTTGTTTTATCCCACAGAGACAGCAGATGTTTCGTGCAACTATCAAGTTATCGTTCAGTCCCCTCCTCACCATAATAGTGTTGTCTACTTAGGCTTAAGATTAACCTAACCCATACCTCAACCATGACCCTGACTGCTAATACACTTTTAATGTGACTTGTGTTGATTTTAATCCCAACTTGTGTCCAGAAATGAACTGTACAAATAAATCATTTCGCTATGAAGTGTTTGCTTGTTGGTTGTAATGTCTATGGGTTGTTGCAGTGTCTCAAATTTCCTTTGTTTATGCTATGACATGAGCCTGTATATAAACACCGTTTATCTCGGTGTCGAATGAGCGGTTTCAAAAATATGGACCCTTGTGACTGGAGAACTTGCTGACACAAGCATTTTCTTTGCTGAGTAGCTTGACAGTGGCGAAAACTCCTCCCATTACTGCCCAGTAATGTTACCACAAATCCACATGTACTTTATTTATGGACTCTATAATGACCCTTTAACACTGAAAGCAGTTTCTGAAGCAGTTTCTTTGTGAACTTTCAGTCTGCATGAGAGTGTTTTGTGTCACGGGTCTATAAAATCAATGAGGCTCCATCATGGGACTGTGTTAGAAACAGTGGTGGTCAATTCATGCCCCAGAGTCCATTCTGCTACTATAAAGCATTTGTAAATAAATGCTTTAGACCTGGTCAGGAGTTTCCTTGTACGTATTTGATTTAAAGTGTTTCACTTGAAATGATGTCAAGTTTTTTTTTTTTTATGTTAAAATGATCTATGGTTTTGAACAGTATGTAAGGATATAAAACACAACTAGGCATGCTGTTATAGGAAAATTATCCATGATGATGCGGTGTGATGCAGAGGTACTGTTACCACCCTATGTGTACCCCCCCACCCCCCCACCCCCGCCCATACTATAACAGCAGTTTTATTCTTTTTATACCACAGTAGTTTGCCAGCAACTACAATT
>JANDJT010000124.1:14732486-14743472 GCA_024331685.1 Stegophilus panzeri | reverse complement strand
GCTGCTTCAGGGCCTGGGCAACTTGCAATAATTGAGGGAAACATGAATTCTGCTCTCTAGCAGAAAATCCTAAAGGAAGATATCCGGTCTTCAGTCCATAAGCTGAAACTCAAGCGTAACTGGATTATGCAGCAAGACAATGATCCAAAGCATAGGAGTAAATCCTACTCCTAGAATTAAGTGAAAGACTGATCTCCAGTTATCAGAAGCGTTTGGCAGTTACTGGTGCTAAAGGTTGCACAACCAGATTAAGTTTAAGAGATCAGT
Source organism: Stegophilus panzeri (assembly GCA_024331685.1). Lineage (NCBI taxonomy): Eukaryota > Metazoa > Chordata > Actinopteri > Siluriformes > Trichomycteridae > Stegophilus > Stegophilus panzeri. The sequence goes on along the minus strand of JANDJT010000124.1, from coordinate 14,743,205 downwards.
TATAGTTTTTCACATGGGTGATAGATGCTGGATAACGTTTTTTTGCTTCAATAAAAAAAAAGAAACAAATAAAAACCGTATTGTGTGTTTACTCAAGTTGCCTTTGTTTTATGTTGTAAAAAATACTTTTTCACAGCACTGTACATACATCATGTTTAATATGTTTCAGGGTAGAGCTTTCCTTTAAACATTGGAGCAAGAATATTGTTTCTCATTTAGAAAAGATTTCAAGTAGATTCCCTTTAGAGAGAAAGACCATTAGATAAGATAGAAAAATAAGTAAGCATTTTTTCCCCCTTTTCAGGTTAGATGAGCTTTATGGTATTGGTGACAAGTTAATCTTTATTAAATCCTCATTACTGCATTTAATATAGGAATATCTCGCCTAACATACAGTCTAATCTGATGTTTACTTTTGTTTATAGTATATTATTGCCAGCAATAATCATGTTTTAAATATCAAATAATATTACGGAACTAATTAGACGTTCGTGTGTCCCGCTTCTGAATTGTAAACACAGACTAAGGAAAGGTTTTGTAGCCAGTGTCATATCCGAGATAGAACCTGATACAGCAGGCATCTATGTATAAACTACAATTCTATCATCTAAGAACATAACCTCATCACCACAAAACCACTACCACCATAGACGGATCTCCTACCACCTGAAGTGTTGCGAACAGTAGCACAACGAGGTAGATTTGTCCTCCTGACTGATTTAGAACCTGTTCATCATCTGCTATCAGGTCTCTCCAGCATCTTTCCCGTCACTTTCCATTGTTGAACGTACACCAAAATACAAGGTCTATCCTTCCTGCTCTCCCTCCCTCTCTCCCCAGATAATAACATGCCACAATGATAGAAAGTCCTGTTAAATAATAGGCATGGTGTTATTACATGCTCTGTCATTTATGTGCTTCAGGGGAGGATATTCTGTATAGCTGTCATCATGAAAGAATGGCGGCGGCCCAAGAGGTTTCTTTCTTTTTTTTTGTTTTGTTTTGTTCTCTGAACATGTCAGAGAAGCAACTTGTCAGCGGAGATGTTCTTCTTGTCCTCGCTCTCACACTTCTTTTATTGTCTTGCTTTCCATTCTCTTCCCAATGGGACCATAGAGACACAGAGTGCAGTTGCAAATAAAAGAGAAGGGAGAGCTTTTTGAATTTAATCTTCATTCAGGTGCTTCGTGTTCACATGGAAACTGTTAGCTAGAGCAAAAGCATGTTTGCGAAGCATTCTTTGTTTATGCGTTTCTTTGAGACGTGCATATGGTGTGTGCGCGTGTTTTGAGGTGCCATATTGTTCATATTGAGCTGATTTCTACTAATCAGCGTTGTTTATGGACTTTGAACTTACCAGGTGAGGAGAAAGAATGACGTTTTTAACATAAGGTGTTCTTGTTTTTTTTCAGATGGAGAGCAGAAACAGTTCTTATTGCTCACATATTTACTCCAAAACCCTAAATGAATATGCTGCGATACTCCTGATACACTTTATTTATTGAAAAGAAACCTCCAGCCTGAAACACATTAAGTATGTCTGGTCCACGTTGAAATGACGAGCACGATGGCGTTGATGGTCGTATCGGATCGTGGAAAGCTATGTGAGCAGAGTGTACAGATGAAGAGGTATGAGAGCTGGACAAACTAAAGTCCCTCTGGTGCCACTATCAGTTTAAATGAAAGAAGTCAACTCAAGAAATGTAATTAAAGATGAATATGCAAGGGCTCCTAAGATCAGTGGAGCATCGTAATAGTTGCCTGCTTGTGATTTATTCAGCGAAGCTGTACATGTTTGATGAAAGCCTTCACAGCTAATTTTTTTCACCCCACACTCCTTCGAGATAGTTTCAGAGTCATTTGTTCCTCTAAGTTGAATGGCTGTTAAGCAGAGCTTTCACAATATCTTGCGTAATTGAAGTAATTACAGGTTTCATCTGCTGCGTGTTGAACACGGCACCATAAACATTGTTACAAGCAGAATTAGGGAAGCACCAGATCCAGTGCAGGCGACTGCATCCCTGAATCCTAATGTGCTCTTTCCACATTACGATTCGAAGAGAGTCGTGAAGCTTCCTTTCACCTTTTTTTTTTTTTAATTTATTGGAAAGCGGTACATGCAGTGTAAGAGTGGCGAGGTGATTTTGTTACTTATTTGATGGTAAAACACTTCCAGTTGCAGTGAGGGCTTGCCTGTGTTGGATGGTGATTATGGCTGTGAGAGGAAAATCAGCCCATGAAAAACACTTCCCTTTCCAGCCTGGAAATCGTCTCCAATTGAGTCATTTTCTTTAATTGAATTTATAATCTCGTCAAGATGGTAAAGCCACTGATTCAAGCAAACTGCGGTTTGTGGTTTTCTGATGTTTGTGTGTGTGTGTGTGTGTGTGTGTGTGCGTGTGTGTGTGTGTGTCCATGTGTCCATGATTGCAGGTTTTTGAAAGAATTGCAGTACATTCCTAATCACAAAGCCTAGCACAAACGAATTCTCTAAAAATCATGTAATGCATTTACCTGCATAGTACAAATGTTGGGACTATATGTAGAATATATATATATACACACACACACACACAGTATATTTAGATTCTTATCAATTCATGTTTGTTGAAGATTTTGATTTAAGATTCATTTTATTGTTAAAAAAAGGACAGAAAATGACCCAGTCCCAAGGATGATATAGTGACTCCAATACAATTTAACAATATAATCTGCCAGTTAAGTCATTTAAAAAGAATACACACGTTTCAATACATACAGTTGTGCTCATATTTGCATACCCCTTGCAGAATCTGCAAAATGTTAATTATAAAAATAATAATAAGAAGAAGGATCATTAAAATTGCATATTATATATATTTTTTATTTAGTACTGCCCTAAATAATCTATTTGACATAACAGGTGTTTACATATGCTTAAACATATACTTTTGAACAGGATGACTGGTGTAATTTGTTAGTATTTTTGTTTAAAGTTCTTTTTTTTATTTTTTTTTCATTTAATACCGCCCTTCAGAAGCTACCTAAGATATTTACATGTTTCCTAGAAGACGAAATAATACGAATTTACACCGATCAGCCTGTTCAAAAGTTTACGTCCCCCTGGCTCTTAATGTATCGTGTTGCCTTCTTGAGCATCAGTGAATGTTTGCACCTTATGTAATAGTTGTGTACGAGTCCCTCAGTTGCCCTCAGTGTAAAAAGATGGATCTCAACATCATAACGCCATTGTCGGAAAGGGGTCAAATGTGCAAATGCTGGAAAAGTAAAGAATGTGCAGGACCTGGAGGATTTTTCTGAAGAACAGTGGGTAGTTTAACTGCTCAGGACTAACAAAGGACTCATGAACAACTATCACAAAACATAAAAACAGTCACTGATCATCCAGGTAACGACACACGGTATTAAGAATCAAGCGTATGTAAACTTCTGAACTGGTCTATTTGTGTAAATTCAGTTAGTATTGTGTCTCGTGGACTATATGTAAACATCTGTTATGTGAAATAGATTATTCAGGACAGTACGAAATAAAAAACAATATGCAATTTTAATGATTTTAATGAATGATAATGAGAGTTTAAAGGGTGAAACGGGTCTTCTATGATCTTCTTAGTCTACCGGCAATGACTGAATGATACAAAGACAGTGCATTTTTGCTGTTGCCCCAAAGTATTGCTTTTCTATTTAATAACCCTTTGCAGCCTTTGTTTCTTTGTCACATTTTCAAGGTTAAAACCATGAAACCAAACTAAAAACCAGAATGCTTTTCGGCAAGAATCCTATAAACAGTGTAAAAAATAAATAAATAAATAAAATAAAAAAAATAAATAAAATTGCCTTAAAATGCATAATATATAAACTGGATATGTTCTGTAAATTGATTTCTAAGCATTGTAGCTAGGCCCAATTTATATATAACTGAAGAACTGGGTCAAAGAATTATAGAGAAAAGGTGACTTTGAGAATTAAAGCGTGCGAAGAAAAGAGAGCGGAATTGGCTGAACATAAATTTCAAACACTCGCGTGCACAGTGTCCTTGCAGTCTTGAATACATTACTGTTTGTTCCTACAACACATTATGAGCAATAGAAATATGAATACATTTATTTTAATCTAAAACATTTGAGAGAAAAATGGTGAATGGCTTTTGTGAGCTACACAATTAACTTTATTAGCCCTAATCTCTTCACTCATCACATTTAATATTTGGTGCACATGACCTGTGTTTAATTGCTTGCTAACATCTACAGATTAGAGGTAGCATTTACAATTTTACTACGGCAACCAGCTGAGAACTATGCTTTTTTTTTTTTTGCTTAACATAAAGCAGTGGTCAGACCAAACACAAATACAATTCTCCTGGAGGAAAAGCTATTTCACTGAATGTGAGCAGACATGGCGTATAAAAGACTCATTCGTTCCTGGTAACGGTTACCTTTGCTTCACACAGTGACTTTATTTGACCTATTAATTTGTCAACCACAGCCTTTATTTCAGCACTCTTTTCAGCATGCCCTTATCACAGCTCAGGGGAAGATTTTAAAATAAGAACTTGCCCATGGGACTCCCCAAGGGCAAATGACAAGAGCACGTTAAAAAGAGTATTGAAACTGGGCGTCGTCCTGAGCCAGGAGAAAACAAGAAAGCGGGACTGTGGTGTCTAGTCTGTTAAAAAAACAAACAAACAACAACAACACAAAATGCTGCAGAGCATTTGGACGTGATGAACCTTACTCTGGATTCTTGGAAGGGAGACCATCCAGAGCAGCTCTTTATAGGGTCATTTTAAAACTCTAGTGATGAAAAGCATTTACTTCAATTTCAGCTCCTAAATGAAACTGGAAGATTTTGTTTCTTAGTCCATTTGTTCATCAGTTAAAAAAAAATGCTACAGAGGCTATCTTGTTCTTGCTTCTGGAAAGCTCTCGAGCGACAAAACAGAAAGACGTTCTCCCATCCGTGGCCAGAAGCCGAGGGAGCAAAATTGGCCGTGATCTCCAGGTGGGAGCGATGGCATGCTGTACCTCCCCTGTCAATCAGAGCGACACTAGCCAAATCACGGGCTTCTATGAGCTCATGTATGTGGATAGCACTTTCCTTCGAGTGTGTTGCGCTACCCTGTGATGCAGCATGAGCAGCAGTTTGAAAAGAAACCATTGGCTGCTTTCATGTGTCTCTGAGGAAGTACATGTTGGGCTTCACCCTCACCATTTGGTAGTTGCTGTGTGGTAAAGGAGAGCTGGCTGGTGGGTGAGCAAACTGGGGAGAAAATGCAGAAAAGTCCAAAAGTCTGGTTCTTACTCTGAAGGGTGGAGCATTCAGAGAGTAATTATAAAATATATTATTCTCAAAAAGCATTATTTTCAAAATCTCTGCTGTTTCTTTTACTCTATATTTACGTTTCTTCACTTTAAAAAGAAAGAACATTGTGCTTTAGGGAGCTGTTTCTGTTTTTCTTCTTCTTTTATTTCCTTTGATTCATGCCAAGCATTAGAACAGCAGGCCATTTTTTTTACTCTCTTATCAGATGAGAGAAATGTCATCTTAAGTAAGCTCCTTAACAAGAGCAGTTTATCGGCCTGGCCTTGAGGAACCGAGGGAGGATGTGTTTCATACAGCCGTGTCTGAGGCCATATTTGGTGCGAGGGCCGCGACTGGGATTCTCATCTGCTCTGCATCTGGATATCATCATTTTAGTGTTCCGCCTTGTTAGACTCGCACCCTGCCTACGCAAAGCTGCTGCTGATGTGTATTAAGAAGGATGATATGAATTATATCTAGGAGGGGTGTTTAAAAGCCTTGGTGTGATGCTCGTTATTGACGGCTGCAGGATGATATCAGAGGTCATATTGCACAGTATGTGATCCCAGGACTGATGCTTTACTGTCTCAGATAAGCTCAATGGTGCTGCTTGAAATCTGATGGAGAGGAAGCAAGACATACTGAGCATAGCCTATCGAGCTTGTGATTCAGTCTGTTCAGTGGTGTATTGAACTGCAGCTGCAGCGCTGCCTTTGTCAGTCATAATTAGAGCCGAGAATCTGTTGCTTTGTACAAATCCTAACAGAACTCTGTTGCTATGAAAAGAAGGCCACGATACGTAATGAAGCGCGGGGTGCTCTTAGGTGAAGTATGAAGATAGCTTGAAAGATGGATGTGTACACCTAGACAGCCACAGAAAGACTGTGATGTAGAAATGCGTTCTTGTGATAAGACGCTGACCCCAGTGGGCGCAGGCCATCTGGATGGATTGCTGGCACCGAGCATCTGCAGAAGCCCTTATGTGAGTGAGAGAGAGCGAGAGAGGTTGCGAATGAGCCGAGCACAAGAGAGTCAGTGCGGCTGTTCAGGGGCCGTGGCTGACACATGGATCACTGTAATTACTGGGCAGTCCAGGGCCGGTTATTAGTTTAGGGAATGTCAGGGGCGTATATCAAACCCAATTTGCTTCGTAGCTTGAGAGGTCACTCATCTTCCTGTGCCTCCTTCCCTCCCTCAGAGCAACAGGGCGGGTAGCCTTCGCTACATACACACCACGACAAAGACTAGGCTGTGCTCTTATGCTACTTTTTTTTCTTCAGAGCTGCTTGTGCTGTTTGTAATATCAGTCGTCCAATTGTGCAACATGGCTTTGGGAAAAAACAACGTTTGTCAAAGTCAAGATAATGATCATGCTGGTTTGAGCAGGAAACCATTAAATTTTTTTCTCTCCATATTTTGTTTTTCCATTTTACACCTCCAGGGTTGAGGGTTTAAATCCTGCCTCCGCTCTGTGTGCGTGGAGCGTGCATTTTCTCACCGGGGTTTCCTCCGGGTACTCCGGTTTCCTCCCCAGTCCAAAGATATGCATTGTAGGCTGATTGGCATTTCCAAATTGTCCATGGTGTGTGAATGGGTGTGTGCAAACGTGCCCTGCGATGGGTTGGCACCCCGTGCAGGGTGTCCTGCCTTGTGCCCAAAGTCTTCTGGGATAGGCTCCAGGCTCCCTGCAACCCTGTGTAGGATCAGTGGTACAGAAAATGGATGGATGGACTTGCAGGGCTTAAAAAGGCTAGTGTTGTGGTGAATTAATGATCAGAAGTAATGTCTGTCTGTCAGTTGTTCTATCTACTGTGTCTATCTATCTGTCTGTTATTCTATCTGTTTATCTACCTGTCTGTTTGTCTCTTGGTCTATAATTATGCATATCTCTCTATTTTAATATTTGGATGGTTGCATGGATGGATGGATAGATAGATATTTCAAGCATTCTGTCAGTCATTCTATCTGTTGTTTTGTGTCCTCTTGTTCTATCTGTCTGTAGCAGCTATAATCAGTACCTGTGGTGGAACAAAAAAAAAAAAGTACTGGCACTGGAGACTCCTTCCATGAATATTAAATAAACATCTCCTTAAAGAAATCGTGGTTTTGTTAACCTGTTTATTATTTGTTTTTTAATCATGTGGAGCATCCGCCGTAATTGTCCCTGTGAATTAGCTGCTGCTATAGAAACACTAACGCATTATAACGACTGCATTAATATAAACCTGCGATAAACATGCCAGTGCTGCTCTTATAGAGAATTGAGCGACACTTCCAATTAGAGAATTCAACAGTTGTGAGGTATGACTCGGTCTAACAGATTCATATTTCTGCCCTCATATTATCAATACGCTGAACGCTGTACAATCAGGGGTTCCCTGAGCAGCGTGATAACCCTGCTAAATACCTCTATTAACAGACTGAGCAGTTGTGTGTTTCCTCCCCATGCCTTTATTTTTAACACGTTTCTTATCCGCTTTCTGACAGCTTTTATGCTAATTCAGTGCCCTGGTCATGCCGGCTGTCAGATGGCCTCAGAGGTGGCAGTGGCGCTGCTGTCCCTCTGGAGGCTGATTGAATCTTTGACGGTTGTTCCAGTGTCTGGAAAGGTGTGACTTGAGGCCATTAAAAGGGCGCTGTCCTGGTTTGTGTACCTGTATCGGAGGAATGCAGCAGATGGTGCACTTGGCATGACCACATGAGCGCAGGGGAACGACGAGCCTTCATTTCAATTACGCTTCACTGCCCATGCTATGAGGCTGAGCCCACCTGGAGAGGAACTTCATTATGTTCTCTTTGTCTCTGCACTGAGGCACGACTGCTGGACCTGTCATCAGGGGTGTTTGACAGGAGGCTGGAGTGATGAACAAACTAGACACGGTTGCATTTGGGATGGAGAAAGATGTTTAATAACATACTCTTGGCTGTATTAAACCCTTTACTAAAGTAAGTTTAGGAGATATATCTGTATTTAGATGGGGAAAGTTGTACCTGTAGTTTTTCTATAGCATCTAGACCAAACCCTTGAAATCAAGCACTTTCCTGTAGGCCCAAAAAAAAAATCCGGGGATAGAAAATTTAATATGTCTTGGATTTTTCTAATAATATTATATTGTAGCATAATATATTGTAAATATACAGACCCCTCTGAAACTATTGGAACAGTAAGGCCAAGTCATTTGTTTGTTCTATACACCAAAACATTGAGTTTGAGATCAGTAGTTGGATACCATATGAGACGAGAGTTTCGGCTTTTATTTCCTGGTATTTACACCTGGATGTGTTTAACAACATACAACATAGAACCGGTTGTATCAGAAAACCCCATTTTTAGGTGAGCAAAAGTATAGGAACAGATAAGAAGTCTTGAAGTAAATAACACTTAATATTTGGTTGCATATCCCTTGCTTGCATTAACTGCATCAAGTCTGCGACTCACTGACATCACCAAATTGTCGGTTCCTTCTTTTGTGATGCTTTTTCAGGCTTTAACACAGCCTCTTTCAGTTGTTGTTTATTTCGGGGGGTTTCTCCCGTCCGTCTCCTCTTCAGTAGGTGAACTGCTGCTCAATTGGGGTAAAATCTGGTGGCCAGTCTAGAACCTTCCACTTTTTTCACCCTGATAAAGTCCTTTGTTGAGTTGGTAGTGTGTTTTGGATCATTGTCTTGCTGCATGATAAAGTTCCTCATGATTAATCTGGAGGGGACTATAGGCTAATTGTCATGAGTAGTCCTAAATTGCGACCATGGCAAATGTAAGGAACATGCGCCACTTTGGATTAAACTATGCTGCGTGTCCAAGTAACCCATGTCTGCCTGCACTGAAAACACGGTTTTAAAATATTTCATTTCTCTTGGATGATTTTTAGTTTGGTGTAAGAGTTTCAACAGAGTTTCTCATTTTTATTTACTTAATTATAATATAATTATAGTTATAATATTAATATTATATAATATTATAATATACTATAATATAATTAATAATTTATATATATCCAGGGGGTATAACACGTGAGCTCAGCTTGTGATTTTGTGAACTAAGCGTCATTATTATCCAACATGCTAATTATATGAGGAGGACAAGGTACTATTTTAGTTGCTTAATCGGTGCGATATGCTATTTAACTAACTGAGCTAATGTTTGCTATAAACACAGTATTGGTTATTATGCTAAATTTTGGCTAGTGTTACGTTACTTATAATATCACAAAGCATATTGAGCATCAATCTTGTGAAAATCTGTGACAAATGTGAGCTAGTTTCCTATTTGCATATCGCGTGTATTCATAGATCCTGTTTGTCTTTTGTTTTTTTTTAAATGAGAATAGAGGGGGTCAAGATTTTTTTTTTTTTCTAGTTTCTTGGAATTAAGCACTAGAGAACAGCTTCACGGTAATTAAATGAGAAAAATGAACACACCTGTAAATAAATCCTTTAAATAAACATGTAGGCACATAGATGTATTCTTTATTCTATGGAGTCTTCACAGAGGCTTGTTTGTGATGGAACACTGTGCCATTGATTGCGAATGGTAATTGCAGCCCGGAGAAATGATCTTCACAGAAGAGCTAAAGTCTGTGGGCTGCGTATTTACTGACAGGAACAGAGTGTGTACAGTTTGCCTTAAAGTATTCCTGCTATGCAGAGCTCTGCTCCTGAGCGATAAGCTGTGAGGAGTAGAGGAAATGTTGTTTACCTCAAAATCCAACCTTGTTGTGAGCTTAGCATCCAGACACTGATTAGCTTCCTCTGGGAATTTACACTTGCCTTGTTTGCACTTCAAATAAACGGCAGACTGCAAAGACAGCTAGAAAACAGTTTTCCATTTAAGAGCAATGAACATATAAATCACATTTTGTAGCCACCATTACGTGCGTGATTCGATGATGATGCAAATTCTGCAATTATTACATACACCAATTAGCTATAACAGTAAAATCACTGACAGGTGAAGTGAATAACATTGATTATCTCGTTACAGTGGCACCTGTCAAGGGGTGGGATATATTAGGCAGGAAGCGAACAGTCAGTTCTAGAAGTTGATGTGTTGGAAGCAGGAAAAATGGGTAAGCGTAAAGATCTGAGCGACTTTAACAAGGGCCAAATTGTGATGGCTAGACAACTGGACCGGAGCATCTCCAGAACGGCAGGTTTTGTGGGGTGTTCCTGGTATGCGGTGGTTACTACCTACCAAAAGTGATCCAAGGAAGAACAACCGGTGAACCGACAAGAGGGTCATAGGTACTCATGGCTTGTTGATGCGCGTGGGGAGTGAAGGCTACCCGGTTTGTTCCGAGTTTGAAACACTGCAACAGCAAGGGTATTCAAGTCAAATCTGTTGATTCAATTCAATTCAATTTTATTTGTATAGCGCTTTTTACAATAGACATTGTCTCAAAGCAGCTTTACAGAAATATC
>JANDJT010000124.1:14686227-14705077 GCA_024331685.1 Stegophilus panzeri | reverse complement strand
GAGAGAGAGAGAGAGAGAGAGACAGGGAGAGAGAGAGACCGAGAGGGACAGAGAGAGGGAGACGGAGAGAGAGAGAGAGAGAGAGACAGGGAGAGAGAGAGACCGAGAGGGACAGAGAGAGGGAGACGGAGAGAGAGAGAGCGATATTACATAGCAACAGTTTGAGAGCAAGCGATTTTGAAAAAAACTATTTGCAGTAAGTTCATTTGCAAACAACCAACATGTGCTTATTGTCCTCTAGTTTGCCTGGAATATTGGTTCACAGTCATGTGGTATGATACAGGACAAACCATCATTGTTGCTAACAGTGAACAGTTCATAAAAATATATCAACTTTTCATTAAAGACAGCTGAGTGAGTCAAACCCTAGCAAGCATCAGATGGTGAGAATCATGTTCAGTTTTTAAAACAAAACAGATACAGTATTATTTCTGCATTCTGCAAACCTTTAACCCAAACCTTTTTTTTTCTGTGTTGATGAACAAATTAAAGTCTATTATCTCATGTTTATATAGTTCCTCACATAATTACTGACTTTTTTTTTTTTTTTTTTTAACAAAGTTAATGTTCCAAGCATTTGGTCTGTCAGCACTTTGCCATCCATTTAGTGAGGCCATTCAGGAACTGAGACAGAGCAAAACATGTGGACTGTGTGGATTTCCTGAAGCTTGGCTTGGGGAAACACAGCTGTAAGAGACTTGTGAGGTCACCACAGATCTGCTCTTGCTGTGCGTTGTGCATACCAGAGCTCTGGAACATCATTAGTACAATGGGTGGAGGGTCTATAGATTTTTCACATCTTACATCTCGTTGAAAGCACAAGACCGCGTATCCTCCGGTCTTTGAAGACAGAGATCTAGCATTCACTATAGGATCTAGCATGTTTTATAACTAAACATGGCCAATAAGCCTCTAGTTTCAGAGAAAGAGGAAATCTGAGTGTCAGAGAGACCAACCACTGACTTTTTCACACAGCCCATTGGCAAGCATGCAAGATTATCTTGTTTAATAACTGCTTGAAATAAAACACTTTTGGGATACTGTACGCTTTTCTTCACTCCAGTGCCTACAGTATATTTTGTTCTGAAGAGCTCATTGTGTCGCATCATTCAAAACGAAGCTGACACAGTGTCTACACAGTGCATAGAGATGCATGCTGTGCAAACAGAACTGTAGACAGCCAATCAGATTGCAACCTCCAAGATTCTGAAGCTTGCGGCCAGAAAAGGGTCCAAAAATAATCTTCCTGTATGGCCTCGCTAAGTGGCTGGCACAAAGCACACAGGACAGACCGAAAGCTTGGAAGCAACAGTAACTAAAAAAGAAAAAGGCGTAATGTTTCTGTAATCGAATTAACCGCTTCATAAGTCCATATTCCAGGGTGATTCAATTCAAACAGTTCCAGTTTATCAAAATATGTTTCAAAAGTACAACAATCACTGGTGTACATTTTTCAACTTCACTGGTGTCGGTGTGTAATTTTCATTTTACTCAACACTCTTCACATAGAATTGCAAATATTCCAGCTCCTCTGTGTTTTGAGATGCACATCTCCATTAGTCATGCACATCTGAGCCATTCTGTTTGATACAACCGGCTTTTCTCCCCTCTTTTCTCACTTTTCTAACCCCCCTCCATTTTTTTCCCCAGATGTCCTTTCATGCTACGAGGATCTGAGGAGCACAGCGTCAGAGACTGCACTTCACCGCTTTCTGTCAGCTTTTAAGAGCAACTTGGCGCAGATACGAGAGGCGGTGGATGCCTTCGGCCCTTCAAAGAGTGAAGGTGGATCAATGTCTGTTTCAGACTCTATGTCTTTGTCTCTATCTCTCTCTCTCTCTCTCTGTCTCTCTCTACTATATCTCTGTCTCTGTTGAACTGAAATCTTCTTTCTAAGCCTGAATCAGCTCGTGATCCTAGGGCTGTTACGCTTTTGAATTATTGGTAATGTCCTAGAAAATTCCCACAGTTATCCCTGTATTGTGATTTCTGCCAAAAGTTGAGCAAAGCTGTGTTCTTTATTTATTGTTACAATACACCGATCAGCCATAACATTAAAATCACTGACAGATGAAGTGAATAACATTGATTATCTCATTACAGTGACAGCTGTCAAGGGGTGGGATATATTAGGCAACAAGTGAACAGTTAATTGTAGATGTTGATGTGTTGGAAGGATCTGAGCGACTTTGACAAGGACCAAATTGTGATGGCTAGACGACTGGGTCAGAGCATCTCCAAAACGGCAGGTCTTGTGAGGTGTTCCCGGTATGCAGTGTTTAGTATCTACCTAAAGTGGCCCAAGGAAGGACAACGGGTGAACCAGTGACAGGGTTATGGGAGCCCAAGACTCATTGATGAGCATGGGGAGCAAAGATTAGCCCATCTGGTCCGATCACACAGAAGAGCTACTGTAGCACAAATTGCTGAAAAAGATAACGCTGGCTGTTACAGAAAGGAGTCAGAACACACAGTGCATCACATCTTGCTGCGTATTGTGCTGCATAGCTGCAGACCATTCAGTGTGCTCATGCTGACCCCTGTCCACCATCGAAAACGCCTACAGTTGGCATGTGAGTATCAGAACTGGACCATGGAGCAGTGGAAGAAGGTCGCCTGGTCTGATGAATCACGTTTTTGTTTGCATCATGTGAACATCCGGGTGCGTGTGTGTTGCTTACCTGGAGATGGAAGAGATGGCACCAGGATGCATTATGGGACGAAGGCAAGCCAGTGAAGGAAGTGTGACGCTCTGAGCAATGTTCTGCCGGGAAACTTTGGGTCCTGGCATTCACGTGGATGTTACTTTGACATGCATCACCGACCTAAACTTGGTCGTTGCAAACCAAGTACACTCCTTCATGACAACGGTATTCCCTAATTTCAGTGGTCTCTTTCAGCAGGATAATGCACCCTGCCACACTGCAAAAATGGCACAGGAATGGATTGAGGAACCTGACAAAGAGTCCAAGGTATTGACTTGGCTCTCAATTTCCCCAGATCTCAATCTGATTGAGCATCTGTTGGATGTGCTGGACAAACAAGTCCGATTCATGGAGGTCCCACCTCGCAACTTACAGGACTTAAAGGATCTGCTGCTAACGTCTTGGTGCCAGATACCACAGCACACCTTCTGAGGTCTTGTGGAGTCCATGCCTCGATGGGTCAGAGCTGATTTGGTGGCACAAGTGGAACCTACACAATATTAGACAGGTGGTTTTAATGTTATGGCTGAATGGTGTATACAATTGAGTGCAAATTTTTGCATACCCTTACTTCAAAATACTGAAACGGTCATCATTTTCCTCCCACTCCGGTTGTGTCTTTGTGTCTGTTTCTTCAAATTCTGAAAGTTTTTCACTGGTGGTAATGGAATCCCTAACCAGACCTTAGTCATCTCCTCTTCAGCTTCAGGAAAGGTCAAACACTTGAGTTTGCTGATGAAAATGACTGCTGACTTTGACTTGATGTAATATTTAGGCTGTATGAGATAACAGAGTTGTATGAGGTAACTCTAGACTAGAGTTATCTACCATACAAAAATTATCATCAAGGGAGCATTCATTTAAAAAATTAAGGAAAAATAACGGTGATGTCCTGTTCACCAAAGAGCAGGCTACAATCCTCCTCAAGAGTTTGTCAGCTTTGACTTGCTTATATTTTCTTTCCTTATATTTCTCTTACTTTAAGCTCTACCCATTAGGCTATAAACAATCCTGCTTTGCAGCCTATATATTTCATATTCATACGTAAAGTAAGATCAGGAGCAGGCAAACTATCCATCCATCCATCCATCCATTTTCCATACCACATATCCTACACAGGGTTGCGTGGAGCCTGGAGCCTATCCCAGAGAGCTCAGGGCACAAGGCAAGGGACACCCTGGACGGGGTGCCAATCCAACGCAGGGCACAATCACACACATTCATACACGCATTCACAAACAACGACAATATTAAAATGTCAATCAGCCTACAACGCATGTCTTTTGATTGGGGAGGAAACCGGAGTACACAGTGGAAACCCCCGAAGCACAGGAAGCACATGCAAACTCTGCGCACACAGGATCGAGGTGGGATTCGAACCCCGGAGGCGCGAGGCAAACGTGCTAACCACTATTCCTAGCACTATGTCTTTTGCTCCCATTATTTGTCATTTCAGTATTCTGGCTACTAAACTGGAAAGGACAGCTACTAAACACGCAGTTTTGATTCACCTAAACACATTTCCCTGTGAAAATGAGCAGATGGAAGAAAAGCCTACAGTCTAGGTGTGGCTTTGAATCTGTGTATTTATTTTAAATGCGTAACCCGAATGTTTAATACACTTCTGTCTGCTCCTTCTCAATCACGTCTGTCCTGCTACTCTTTCCCTCATTCCTGCCAGAATCTTCCTGCCCTAATACAAATCCTTGTGTTTTTCCATTACAAACACCGACAACAGCTGTTAGGGGAATCGCACATGCTTTCACACAGAGGGGGGAAAAGATTCCAGCAGGCAGGGACATTTCGGCGCAATGCTGAAAGCCGTTGCTTTCTTAACTCCACCCCCACACCATCCCACCCCGAAACTCGCCAACGCTTTCACTAATTTAGTTGCTGCCGCTTCAGATGTCAGTTTGCACTCAGTATTAACAGATTTTTTAATCCACTGTTAGAATATCAGAGTTTAATTCACAAGTTTGTTATTGTTAGAGGTGGGGAAACATGGCAAAAAAAATCTCATATAAATAGAAATTTTTAGCCTATTTTCCGCCCCCAACATAATGTCGGGGGGTTGGGTTTAATGACTCCTTTACTTAATGTCTACCATGGAAAATATTTACCATGGAAAATGAGGGAAAAATGAAACAATTGGTACAAAAATACATCTGAGTGCAAAAGTTGCATACCTTTAACTAAAGAAAGCAGAGAATTATATTTTAAGCCAGTAAGATATTGGGACTGTGTGTTTGGTTTTACAGATGTTCAGATATTCCTGCATTATTACAGGTAACCAAGACTCTGTCAAGCACGCTGCCTTCTTCAAACGTACTGATAACACACACGTTATCTAAACAGTTGATCATGATACATCATCATCATCATAATCGCCATCATCATATCAACTAGCTCTAATTATTGTTTGAATCATCACTAGAATTCTGAGAGTTGAAAAGTGAGACAGCGAGCGAGTGAGTGAGTGAGAGAGAGAGAGAAGCAGTGTGTGTGTGTGGGAGTGAAGGAGTGAGAGAAGGATTGTAGGATTGTGTGTGTGTGTGTGTGTGTGTGTGTGTGTGTGTGTGTAGGTGGGTGGGAATGAATGAGGCAGTGAGTGAGTGAGAGAGCAAGTGAGAAGGATTGTGGGAGTGAGTGAGGCTGTGAGTGTGGGAGTGAGTAAGAGTGAGAGAAGGATTGTGGGATTGAGTGAGTGAGTGAATGAGTGAGACAGCGAGCGAGAGAGTGAGAGAAGGATTGCGGGAGAGAGTGAGACAGTTTGAGAAAGTAAGGCAGGGACACTGGTGTAATGGAACGACTCAACAAAAAACTAACACGAGTGTGTGAAAGGGTGTGACGTGGTGTGAACATAAACAGCCACCTTGTGTTAGTGTGTGGGTATGTGAAAGTGTGCAGTGATGTGTAATAGCGTGGTATGGTGTGTGTGTGTGTGTGTGTGTGTGTGTGTGTGTGTGTGTGTGTGTGTGAGAGACAGAGAGAGAGCAAGAAACAGAAATGGGAAGGAAAATTTTAGTCCTTTGTGTATGTGTGTAGGCATGTTTTTACATCTTGGTGGGGACTGTGTGTGTGTGTGTGTGTGTGTGTGTGTGTGTGTGTGTGTGTATGTGTGTATGTTTGTGTGTGTGTGGGCAGGCTGCAGTTGGCCCTGATGTGTGGTTCTGCAAGTGTGTGAGTCACTTATCCGTGCTCGGTGTTGGTGTGTGGTTATGGGCGTGTGACAGACATGGACTGCAGCCCAGACCTCCCCATGTAGGAGCCCATGGCAGTGCAGGCCTGATTAGACTCCACTCAGCAGACTTGAGTGTTGACATCAGCCCTTAACAACCACACACACACACACACACACACACACACACACACACACACACACTCTCACTCACACACTATTACTGCATGCTCTTGGATAATAAATGTGACACCCAGGGCTGTGTGACGGTGGATGTTGCTGCACCTGTCACAAATGTCCCACACTGTAGCCTACACACTCCAAAGTTCACACTTCAGCTCATGCTTCTCTTCTTGTCCTTGGCTGAATTCAGTAGAAACGCTGATTGTAGTGTAGTCAAATGAAACCAGTGTCCGCTGCACTGCACCGAATGAATTCCGCAGACAGCGTACTGTCCTGAAGAGTAGTGTTCATACAGAGCAATGATCATAAAGAATGAATTTGTCCAGTGAACACGTTGTTAAGATTTTCCGAGCTGATTGAAATACTGTAGCAGAGCTAATAAACATTAAAAAAAAAAAAACCTATTGTTTTTAAAGGAGAATCAGCACCGCTTCTTAGTGAGATCTTAGCAGATCTTCTGTTGCTGTGTGTCTAGTCACGTGCATTTCTGTCCGTTACTTACATTTATTTACATTTATTCATTTAGACGACGCTTTTATCCAAAGCGATTTACAAATGAGGAAATACAAGCAAAGCGATATATCAAGTGGAGAACAATACGAGTAGTTCTACTGTACAAGATTTATAATTGAGTTCTAGAGAAGCAAATGCGCAGAGTAGAGGTGTAAGTGGTTTTTTTTCTTTAGGTTTTTTTTTTTTTTTTTTAGGATAATGTGGGGGTGGGCGTTTTAGGGGTTAGTTAGGTGTTCACGGAAGAGGTGGGTCTTTATCTGTTTTTTAAAGCTAGTGACAGATTCTCCAGTCCAGATTGAGGTTGGAAGTTCATTCCACCACTGAGGGACAGTTAGTGTGAAGGTTCTGGAAAGGGTTATTTAGCTGAACCAGAGAGTAGTGACAGACTATTGTTTAGAAACAGGCGAGTTTGTGGATTTTTCATCGATTTTTCTTTTTATTTACCCATTTTGCCTGAATAACTGGCAACATGGTGTATTTAAAAGCAAGAAAAGCAACAAAAAACAGAATGTTTACAGACAAATACACGAAGAGCTGTGAGAAGCAAACGATAACCAATTTTAAATGTTTTATATGCAGGCGTGTGAACAAATAAGTACACCCCATGGAAATTGTTGGGTTTTTTGACATATTTGGACAAGCAAACTTTTGATCCTCTTCGAAACAGTGTTTATTAATAAAGGTCTATCAAATGACATAAAATGTACATTTTGTAGTCATTTTCACAATTTAAATGAGCAAAAAACAGATCTCTCGCACGGAAAATGTAAGTACACCCCTACATTTATCACACCTTCACATCCATAAAATTAGAATCAGGTGTTCACGATTGGGTGCCAGTGATTAGATCCTGCTTAGGGAGTGCAGTGTTGTTGAAATGTTGTGGGGGATTTGCAGTACATGCGAGAAAACCCTCAAACATCTTGCAACTGAAAGAATATCGCATGGAAGAGTGGTCATAAATTCCAGCAAGGCTGGTGGACAATTATACAAAACGCCTACAAGAAGTTATTTCTGCTAAAGTGGGCAATACCAGCTTCTGAGACCAAGATGTTTACTTACTTTTTCCACAGACGAATATCACAGCTATTGATATTTCTGTTGAATAATTGATTGAAAAAGCTCATTTTCCTTGTGGTTTTGGTCAGGTATATCAATTTCGTTAATAGGCACGGCTTCAAAGATGATCAAATGTTTGCTTGTCCAAATATGTCAAAGAGCCAACAATTTCCATGGGGTGTACTTATTTTTTTCACATGACTCTATGTAAATAAACTAGCCAGTAATAGTTTAGTATTAAAATTTAACTGTTGTCACCGGTCACTCACATTCGTTGCGTATCTGAACGTCCATAAGCAAGGAATTTTAGGTTTTTAAAAAAATCCACTGCAGATTTTACCCCTGCATTAGGATGTCAAGACCTTGCTTAAGTATTCATAAAAATATCATAAGAGGCTCCCAAAAGAACTGCGTTTGCCATTTTGTCCAGAGGTCATGAGTTCGAATGCCAGCAATATTGTCTAGGGAGCATAATTGGCCGTGTTCTCTGGGTGGGACGGATGGCATACTCTCTCTGTCTCTCTTCCCTGTCAGTCACAGAGACACTAGCCAATCATGAGCATTTGTTAGCTCATGTATGGGAAAGAGGGGGGGATAGCACTTTCCTCTGAGTGTGAAATACCATGAGCAGCAGTTTTGAAAAAGATGCGGTTGGCTGGCTTCAAGTGTCTTAAATGAAGCACATGTTAGCCTTCCCCCCTCCCATGTTGGTAGCTATGTTCCATGTTGGTACGATCCATGCTATTCGCATTAAATCTCATTCTCTTCAGGGGACATCCCAATTTCACTTGACAAGGTATGTCACATTTTTATCATTATGTCACTGTGAAGACAGTTTCAACCCAGAAAGAGTCATGCTTATTATTAGAATACGCCCCATGAACAACAAGCATCAAAATGCTTTTGTAAGTGTTTATGTAGATGTATCCCAATTATCATCCATCTTCTATACCGCTTATCCTACAGGGTCACGGGGAACCTGGAGCCTATCACAAGGAGCATAGGGCACAAGGCGGGGTACACCCTGGACGGGGTGCCAATCCATCGCAGCGCACACTCACATACACATTCACACACCCATTCATACACTACGGACACTTTGGACATGCAGCAGCAGGAATCGAACCCCTAACCCTGGAGGTGTGAAGTGAACGTGCTAATCACTAAGCCATCCTGCGCCCCCCTGTTGTCAGGAAGGGTTTATATA
Organism: Stegophilus panzeri; assembly: GCA_024331685.1. Taxonomy (NCBI): domain Eukaryota; kingdom Metazoa; phylum Chordata; class Actinopteri; order Siluriformes; family Trichomycteridae; genus Stegophilus; species Stegophilus panzeri. The sequence goes on along the minus strand of JANDJT010000124.1, from coordinate 14,696,232 downwards.
CTGTAGATGTCATGTAGCCCTGTGAGCACTACCCTTCACTACCATTAAGTTATTTGCCTGTTTGTCATCTGTGTGATCTGTAAGCGTATATACAATACATTTTTGGCAGGCGTCATGGCTTCCTTGCAAGTACAAGTTCTTTATATTTATATTTAAAATGGTTAATGACGTAGCATCTGTGTGTTTAGTTTAACAGACTCTTTTTTTTTTTTCCAGTCATTTTTTCTAAATCTATGCTGATTTCCTCGAGCTTCACTATAACAAGCGAGAAAAAAAATGGTGAAGCCGATTTAAAAAACGATAAATAAAAAAAACGATAATTTTTTTTGTTTTGCGGAAACTTCTCATTAATACTTTATTTTATTACTTTTGAATCGGAGCACGCTTACAGCTTTATGAATATTCTTTTTTTTGGTTATTCCTGTAAAGCTGCTTCTTTCTATGAAAGGTGCTACGAAAATAAAGATTATTATTAGTAGTATTATATTTCCACCATAGCCATGCGAAAGCCATCTGAAACACAAGCCAATGCCCTGCTTCACGTTCTTCCATCCCAACCAGTGGAATGAACAGCCTTCATCAGCTTTCCAACTCAAACACCTCCGCGTCTCCCTCTCTCTGCACCGTTCCAGGTTTTCCTTAGGTGGCCCTGGTTCCTTGGGGCTCTCTCTCTCTCTCTCTCTCTCTCTCTCTCTCTGCGTGTGTGTGGTCTTCAGCAAGGCAGCCTCTAACCGCCCCAAGCTTTTCCTGTGCTGCTTCTCCCTTACACCTCTCTCTTACCTTCACTCTCTGTAAATCTATCTATTGCTCTCTTTCTCACCCCTGGTGCCAAGCGCTCGCACTCTGCAAAACTGCTCCGACTGGAGACACCAACGGCAAATATTTACACAATGAGCTGGTGGAATGCCGGCTTTTCGTGGCCTGACGTGGCTCTGCAGAAGGGGTGCATCATTGCGTTCAATCATCCGTATAATGTTGCTTCTGAGAGATATTTATGTGGCCTTATGGAGCATCTTCTCTTTAGTCTGGCAAATAGCAGCGAGAGTGTGGCAGCTAACTGCAGGCTTCAGAACTTATTTCAGATTGAAATGTGTCTGCTTTCGTATTTGTCACTTTTTATGGTGAGTTTCACAGCTATGTCATTTAGCACTGTGTCACTTTAAAACGTTATATACTATATGGTAACTCCGTGCTCCATTACGAAGATTCCTTTTCATTTATACCATGGTCTGTCCGAATACTCGATTCTGATTGGCTGAAAGGTGGGCATTAAAACCATATAATGCACAGGTAGTTCCAGTCAGTTTAATCATCGTTCTACAGTAACACGCTGCCTATAGATAGCTGTAACCATAGTAACATACAGCTAAACTCACAGCTTAATTATTAGTAGAGACGCGGCACAGACGCAGGTAATTCACACGTGCACAGTCTCGCTCTCTCTCTCTCTCTCTCTCTCATAATTATTTATTTATTATCATTCTTTCAAATAACTGTAATCTTATTGCACTGCTTTATCTCGGTGTATGATTTAGAGCAGAATTCTAGATCTAATGAACCGTATATAAAATAACTAATGTCAAATTTTGCGCTGCAAACATCAATCACAGCTTTACCTTGTCAATTTTGACACGTGACGACAATATAAGCGGGAAAATCCATGGCTAGGTTTATGTTACACCATTTTAATGCACTCCTTGGAGGCCAGCTTCGCCTCCACGTTGCTATCCCTTACTTATAACTATAATCGACTTTCCTAATACACTTGACGAGGTACGATACACCTTCAATGAGCAGTAGTGCAGCGGTTCCTCCTCATCACGCTGCCTCATAGCTGTGTTAGTTACATAACTTCTTCATGGGATAACTGAAAAGTTTATCTTGGCAGCAAGTATTGTTAACAAAATTACTTAGCTGATATTTCTTTACCCTTCCTATAAGAGTCTAGTTCAGCTGTGCAGTTTGGGTGAGCCTGTGCTCACTGTCGCCTCAGATTCCTGTTCTTGCCTGACAGGAGTGAAACCCGATGTGGTCTTCTGCTGTTGTAGCCCATTCACCTCAATATCATGTGCATTCTGTGATGCTTTTCTGCTCACCTCGGTTGTAAAGAGTTACCGTAGACTCCCTGTCAGCTCAAACCAGTCTTTCCATTGTCCTTTGACCTCTCTCAACAATCTCTCATCAACTGCTATGCATGCGCATGTGCATTTTCTGAAATACTCAAACCCGTCTGGCACCAACAACCGTTCCATGCTGAAAGTTATTGAGATTACATGATGCTTGATGTGAATATTAACTGAAGCTCCTGACCTGTATCTGCATGCCACTGTCACGTGATTAGCTGATTGGATAATAGCATGAATGAGCAGAGGTACAGGTATGCTTAACAAAGGCTTTATTATTGTATTATTGGCTTTGTCGAAGTACTGTTTATTCTCTTCTGAAGTAAAGTAATGTCAGCCATCTTTCACCTCGACAGTAGATACATTCGTGTTGTGCAGCGAAGCCAGAAACACGCTTCCAAATATAGCAATCACAAGAGAAAAATCATGTGGATATGAATCACTAGGATATGAAAGCAAGGAAAGATAAAGTGTCTCTTCTGACCTTTGAAATGTCAGGTTTGGGGACTTTTCAAACCTTCATTTATCTGCCCCGACTGTTTCAGAGATATGAAAGCACCTTGGCGAAACATGATTTACTTCAAAACAAGATAGTGTCTGGTCTTGAGCGTTTTCCCCAGTTACAAGTGTTTTTTATCAGGCTGGGTAACATTTCTATAGAATATATTGTGCTCTAGGTGACGGCAGTGCATTTTAGTGAATTTTCCTTTGTCTTTTGCCTGTTATCACTATATCTGTGTGTGTCAGTCAGTCCAAGGACCTGCCTCTGAACCTGCTTATCTCAGACAGTAGCTCTACACCATAGAGGTGATGTGTTAGGGCACTTAACACCCAGTGAGCTGATAAAAACGCGCCTAGAATTCATACAGGGCTTAAGAGACCCGCCGAATCCATACTGCTTCTGTCCGTTAGCACTGTTGGAATGAATGGGTGGGAATGATCGTGTTCCTCTCTGCCTGCAGCTCATCTCAAATTGGACAGAGTATAATGGTTGAACTGAAACATGCTTTAATGTTGGAAAGATAAAGTTTGCAGAAGAAATGCTAATAAATACAATGACGATCAAAGATTCTTAACTTGTTCTAAATTACATGTCACTCATAAAATATGTGCTTTTGTCTGATACTTATTTACATTAGATAGGTAGTCAAATATCTGTTAACTGCACTAATTAGATACATAACGATAGAGTATTTATGTAGCAGTCAGCACTAGTTAACTAGCTAACGCTACCTTAGTGCATAATGTTATGAATCCTAGTGTTGGTGATAAGGTTGGTTAACTTTAATGCACGTTGAATAATGGATAATGGAAAACATAGTGTAACAGTAACGCTGATTACGTTTACATGCACAGCAAATTCCATGTAAAGTCTATGTTCGGGTTGCAGCCGTATTCTGAATACGATGTTTATATGCATACAGGTATCGGAATATTCCCCTATACACGGTTGTTTTAAGTATGCCTGAGTTGCCATTCCTACATACCTAGCCACAGATAAGTATTGGTTAGCACCCACAATTCCTTGCAGACTGAGCATGCGCATACAGTGGTGCTTGAAAGTTTGTGAACCCTTTAGAATTTTCTATATATCTGCATAAATATGACCTAAAACATCATCAGATTTTCCAACAAGTCAATGAACCCACTTAAATAAATGAAACAAAAATATTATACTTGGTCATTTATTTATCGAGGGGAGTGAGAAAAGTATGTGAACCTTTGCTTTCAGTATCTGGTGTGACCCTCTTGTGCAGCAGTAACTGTAGCTAAACGTTTCCGGTAACTGTTGATCAGTCCTGCGCGTCGGCTTGGAGGAGTTTTAGCCCGTTCCTCAGTACAGAACAACTTCAACTCTGGGATATATATCTCCTTTCAGTGGATTTTCCGAATAAAGTGTTTACATGCAACACTTTTCTGATTAAAACAGATATATATTACAGGCGTGAGAATCAGAATTTGGGGAATCAGAATATTGTCTTAATCTGAATCATGGAATCGGATGTGAAGGCAGTGTTACAACAATTTCGAACAGAGATGGCTAACATCGGTAATTTGGCGTGATGTACAGTAGCTAGCCAGTATTATCTTAGTTACATGATACTGTACTTTTATTTTGAAACTTGCAGTCAAGCTACCAAAAAGGACTGTCACTAAATGATCTGTACTTATATAGCACTTTTATCCAAAGCGCTTTACACTGGTTCTCATTCACCCATTCACACACACACTCACACACAAATAGTAGCAGAGCTGCCATGCAAGGCGCTAACTTGCCATCGGGAGCAACTTGGGGTTCAGTGTCTCGCCCAAGGACACTTCGATATGTGGAGTCACGTGGGCTGGGAATCGAACCACCAACCCTACGATTAGTGGACAACCCGCTCTACCACCTGAGCCACAGCCGCCGACTGTCACTAGCTAGGGGATGAACATGATGTTTGAAAAGTAAACTCCATCCACTAGCTGTTTGAACCAATGAATTTCCTCCTGCCTTTGTCTTCCAGGGCAGACGTGGAAGCGAAGTGAGTAGTAGTTTTGCACATGAGCAAAAAAATAGACATGGATTGTAAAGTAATGCAAGAGGATGAATTTGTTTGTCCCAATTTCGGTTAAAATGAAAGCGTCTCTATTCTGTGAGACGGATGACGACAGTACTTCAGAAACAAATAGCTAATGTGACTCGACCTTCACTCTTCAGTCCATACAGGATATCGCAGAGTTGTTTTTTTTTTGTGATTGTTGCGGCCAAAAACGCTCGATTTTTGCTGCGGCTTTTTTATTTATTTAAATTTGCGATGCAACTTGCAGAGTTCTTTGTGCTATTTTTTGCGGAAAACTACTCGAATTGGCGAAATTGCAATTTGCGTGAAATAGTTTTGCGTGGCTTTTCGCAGTGATGTTTGTTGGTAAACGAGTCCTCTTAGCTGTACTCAGTAATCAGAGAGGGCTTTGGCTGAATGTGCGTTGTGATGATGCCACATGACGCGTTTAGGTCCAAATCTGCAGAACATCAGCAGTAATTTTTAAAAAATGCACGCTCCTCTGAATATTGTGGAGTTTGCCCTGGAGTTTTTGTGTTAGGGTTTATTTCCTTTGACTTACAAGCTTTACATTTTCTGAACATGTGAGATGCCATTGCACAATAAAAATAGATAACATTATCTCACCTTACACCTGTAATTTATTTCTTCAAGGCTTTTAAGTCATTTTTTGCATGAGACGCATTGTGGCGTGAAAGTGAGCGAGTTGAGGGGTTTTCCATGCAGCAGCTGCAGCCCTTAGCGAAAGTATTTCCTCTGTTAGTCAGGTGACTTTGCCGAGGCCTGACAGAGATTTACAGCTCTCCTGACACATACCTCTTCCCATCTGAACAAACTCCTCATTTATCTTCCCTTTGTTTTACGCTCCTCCTTTTGAGCCTCATGCTCTGCCTCTCTGTAAGGAAGAGTGTAATGTAAATTGAATGTAAACTCTGGATTAAAGCAGAGACCTAAAGGTCCATCGTGGCTCATTTGTTATGGCGCTGCATAGCTGGTTTTTTTTGGCGTGAGTGAGTGTTTTAGTTTGAGAGTAAAGTTACAGTAATAAAGCTGTATGTTAACTTTTTGCACTGGTACTAGAAATGCTGCTGTAACAAAGATTAATATAGTCTCTACTTCCTGGTCAGGGAGCTGTCAATAGAAATCTCTCTAGCCAATGAGAGTAAACCACTGTTAAGCCCCGCCCACACGTGAGATTTGTGCCAGAATGGCGAACGCAAACTCGCAGAGCGTAGACGAAAACTCTGGCAGCGTATTCATAAACCGCGATTAGCGAAAACAAAGCTTAGAAAACCATTAACAAAGAACATTGTTGATTGAATTTAAAGTTTTACCACGGAGTTTGCTGTTTTCAGTTTCAGAAAGTTTTTCTTCTTTCTCATTGTCTATTTTTGTTTGTTTGTTTCTTGAAAAGTTACATTCAGTACTTTTGACACAATTTTAAATCCATGCATAATGATAGAGTTCATTTTAGATTTAATAAAAAAAAAAAAAATTCTCGTTTATGTCACACCCACAACCACAGGTTTAAATCCTAATAGACATTTGGAGCCCTAAACAGATACAGATAGTGTCACTGTATTACACCCTTAATATGGATGCTTATATATAGCTTAACATCAGCTTAAGCAAAAAGAGACTTTTTTTTCCAGGAAATAGAAAAAAAAGGATTTAGCATGTGATGCTGTGCGTCTCAGATGTTTGTTTATTTATTTTTTTGAGGTTTTCAACAGTCCCGTGTTTCTGTATACGTAGGAGATGAAGCCCTGACGCAGTATGGCCACGATTTCCTGCACACTGTGGAAAAGCTCCTGAAAGAGTGCACCGAGAACAGAGAGAAAGCAGCAAGTCAGCTACACTCCCTCCAGCAAGAGCAGCAGCAGGTCGTTCAGACCCTTCACATCCTGCGAGCCCAGAGGAAGGAAGTGAGCACAGAAAAGGCCCAGCTTCAATCGGCATGTCCTGGGAGCACTCTGTGTGAGAGTCCTGCTGCTCAGTCTGGAAGTGCGGGAAAATCCAGTGCTGCACCTAAAGAGCCGTCTACCACGCCGGCCAATCAGAGAAGCCGAGAGATCCGAAGAGCTCTATCGGCCCATGTCTCCAGAAACAGCTCGTCTCAAGAGAAGGGGTTCAACCAGAGGCCGGGCAGAGAGGAGGATGGGCTGAAGAGGAGGAGTTCTTTCAGAAGCAAGAGCAGGAAGACTGTAGATAGACCTGAGTGGCAGACCTAGACATGTTGAGAGGAAGAGAAACCGTTTACAAGTCCAACCCCTCCATTTTTAAACTACTTGCCTGTCCTGTGAAATAGTGAAGCTCTTGAATAGTGAGGTGGGGTGTGTGTGTGTGTGTGTGTGTGTGTGTGTGTGTGTGTGTGTGTGTGTGCTAATGCCCGTTAGAAAAGCCTCTCTGGCTACACAGACCTGGTGGAAATGAAAGCACTTAAAGAGCCTTGTTCCGTCGATGTCAAGAAAAGTCCATGTCTATTTCTTTCAGCTTTCTGGGCCTCGGTCACGGCGAGACAAGCCAGGGGTTGCGTTACAGGATCACACAATAACACTGTTTTTATTAATTCCTTCAAAAAGCTGTCAAAGCAGGTGTGTCTTTTAAAGTGCAACAAGCCCTGCCCTGATTATCGTGCCGATTTTCTCTGTGTTGCCTTTGTTTGGATAGGTAGAGTTTACTCTGGGTTTATTTAATCTGACATTTTTTTTGTAAGGAACACTAAAGACAAGATGAACCCAAACCTGCACACCTGACCATTTTCACCTTGTTAGTTCATGCCCCTGATCACACTATCTGTTTCAGGCACTTAAATGACCGAATTCTTGTTTCTTCCATCAAAATGCAATCCCAATTTACTTCCTCCTCCCCCAGCGATCAGTGGGCCTCGTTTAATAACCTTTTAATAAAAGATTTTGCAGGCCAAACACTGATTTTCTTTATAAACCGTACGTGCATATTGATAACCACCTGTAAAGTATTCATTCACATTCACAGCACAGCTGATTTTCGATTTAGCGATGCTCACCACTGAGGGTGATGTGCTACCATAGAACCCGCTAAATCCAACGCTAACGTTCTCATTCTTATGGGGTGCCATTTTTATTTCTTTTTTTGGTCCTAATTGAAAGTCTTATTTGTGATACTTTACGGCTCTGGTTTCTTTGCTTCCTTTCACTAATACGAAACTACCAATTCTCAAAATGTTCACTAAACGTGTACGGAGTTGAAATAAATAAGCTATTTTAACTTGACAACATAATCCTTTATATAAATCTGAAGTAACTTGAGACGGCGATACGATCTGAAGCTTATACATCATGGTTCACGTTAATGACTCTGCGTATACATAAACATAAACCAGAGGTGTTGTAGGAAATACAAATTTCTTGTATGAATGCTCCTGCGAATGATTTACGAATAAAAAAAAAATGTTTGTATTCAGCTTGATGAGGCCCGCTGAGTGAAAACACATATTTGCTTATATTGAAAACGCCTCTTTTTCTCAATCCAGTGAAATCCCAACAGATATAAAGCCTAATTCCAGCCATACGTTGTTTCTTGCCCAAATCTCCAGTTTCACTCAGAAATCTGTCACGTCACTACGCACTATGATTTTCATTCCGCGTGTCTTTGATAAATAAATTGTGTCTGTGTGTCCTTGTTGATTCTTGCACAGTGAGCCTTGGTATATCGGCTATTTCACGTTCCCTTTGTAAAGCAGTGCGATCTTCGAACTGTTAGATTTGTTTATTGAGCACTTTTGTGGCTTGTTCCCTTTAGACCACAGGATTCATTGAATATTCATGATGCTTGAATGTTTGTTACTGACACCATTAGCATATTTCTTCCAGATTAGGCCCTGCACCCACAGCAGGTCATAAAAGACGCCCCCCTGAGTCCTCCATCTCACGCTTATTGTACGATACAGTATGACATCTCTGCCATTAGACAGCAGCGTTGTTGTCCTCCTTTTCTTTTCTCTCTCTCTCTCTCTCTCTCTCTCTCTCTCTCCTCCTCTTTTCTCTTGCTGCTTCTCTCTCCACACAAAGGTAGTCATGGGACGCATTAGTCACCTCCATGCATCTGTCTTCCTCTCTGACAGCTTAGACATGAATACAAAAGGTAGAACGAAAGAGCGAGAAGATGAGATAAGAGGAGTAAAATGCGAATGGAGTCATTCTTCTTTCTTAGCCCCGTAGCTTTTAGATGGAAAGAGCGCTTTCTCTTAAGTCTTTCTTTCCTAAATTTCACTGTCATGCATTATGCATAGGACTCCCTCCCTTGTACACAAACACTTCAGGGCCTGCTTTTACTTCTATGCTCTTGCCATGAGCATGTCTCTCTCTCTCTCTCTCTCGATCTATCTGTATTCACCTCTCTCTCTTCAGCTGTCTGACTCTCCTTGCATCCTCCCTGCAGGAACACAAATGGCTCGGGAGGAGCTATTTCCTCTCTGAACTCTAACTTGATTATTCTGCATTTGTCCTCCATCTTATTTTTATTTTTTTACCCTTCCCTTATGCCTTGATGCTAACCCAATCCCCCCCCATACCCCCACCCCACACACACACATTTGTCACAACGAAAACTTAATTTCATAAAAAATCTCCCATGGCCATGAATAGAAAAGGCCAAAAGCATAATCAGCCTCAGTCCATTTCTTTAATTACAAAGTTCCAGGATTAAACATAAAAAAGTTTAATGTGACTAATACGGTTCAGGCGTGTAAATGTGGAACTTTCAGAACTTAATAATGGATTTCAAATGAATTCTGAGAGACGCATTGAGTTATGTGTACTGATGGACTTGTTAAATGGGGATTTTGTTTTCACACTACATATTAAAGAAATATTCCGGATTTCTTCCACCTAATCGCTATCTGTTGGATTTGTAATGCATGTGTGATTACCACGGACAAGACTTTAGTTTCGCTATACTGAGAAAACAATGTAAAACCTGTTGACTCACCACTATTTATCATCAAAGTCTAAGGGCGGTTGTTCTATTCGATTAATAAACAACAAAATCTGACTCTTATATAAATGTACGCCTGCTCGTTCATGCACTTATCCAATCAGCCAATCATGTGGCAGCAGCACAATGCATAAAATCATGCAGATACAGGTCAAGAGCATTAGTTAATGCTTACTTTGTCTTCAACTGTCCAAGGTCTGTGAGCATGTGCTAACTGTATCCTCAGATTTCTGTTCTTGGCTAACAGGAGTGGAACCTGACGTGATGATCTGCTGCTGTAGCCCGTTCCTCTCAAGGTCTGACGTGTTCTGAGATGCTTTTCTGTTCACCATGGCTGTAATGAGTGATTATTGGAGTTACCC
>JANDJT010000124.1:14670599-14686156 GCA_024331685.1 Stegophilus panzeri | reverse complement strand
AAACATATATAAACAAACCCAATCCAGCCATAAGAATGATTTCAATGCGTTCTCATGGCTGGATTGGGAAGCTGTCCCAAGGTTACGATGGACTTTAACAGGAAACTTGACAACCTCATCACACAAAGTTTGGAAGTGTCCACGAATATCCGCCCGCTGAAGAAGGCACACCCGACGTGATGCTGGCAGACATAGTCCCCCCGTGTATGGAGATGTTTGGGAGACCATGTAGCGCCAGTTTGGTCATTCTTTCTTATCAGGAAGGCATTTCTGCCTGCAGAATACTGCTCACGGGATGTTTTTTGTTTTACGCACCATTCTTTCTTGCCAAATGATTGACTGATTGGACAATCGTATGAATGTGCAGGTGTATGGGTGTTCCTAATAAAACGAAGAGGGAGTGTACTGTATATAGATAACACAAATGATTCCCTCTGAAAGACAAATTATACCAAGTAAGCACTTTATAAATACCTTTATATAACTTTATAAATTCTTAAAAGTGCTCATCATTTATGAAAATGCGTATTTCACAATTAATGCCCCCAAAAACTGTAACTAGTGAGTTTCAAGTAAGCTTGTTTCCTGTTTATTTATCATTATTTAATTATTCCTAATTATTCATATTCTACAGCTGTCTTGGCCAAAAAATTAGGTCGAAAAATGACTTAATATTCCTTTAATATCCTGCATTTACTAATAAACTTCAGCTCATTGGACTGTCTAACAGAACGTTTTCCTGTCTTCTTATAGCATGTTGTGACATATTAAATATGTGCATTCATGCACCAAATGATATTTTCTGACAAGGCTGGAATGGTAAGTATACCGGACATATCCTACATACTATGTATGGACATCAATTGATCTAATATCCCTTTAAAAATTTCCATTTCATTTTATATCAGAGACACCAGCCAGAAATATACACTGTGTGTAAAACCCAATTACATCAGTTATTGTTTCTGGCAGTTTGGTGCTCAGGGAATTATCTTTATCAGTGCCTTCAAGTGTATCATCCCGCTAAGACTGCGTTCATGCACAGAAATCCAGACTAGATTGGACGGAGGATGTGAAGCATGCCAGGGGTTTATAAGAATGCTAGAGATAAGTGCAGATCGACCTGGCCCTGTGGCATCTTCAGGGTGATGGGAGTGGATTTGCACTCTAATGAAGCAAATCGAGGCAGAGCAGCGAGGGGAGGTTAATGTAGTCTGGAGTGTGTGTGTGTGTGTGTGTGTCCGTGCCCCACATGCCCCACATCACCTGCATAAATACCAACTCAAAGCTGGTTATAGTGTTTCTGAAACCTACCTGAGGGAAGAAAATAGCCCCCAAAAATGAAAGATTATGCATTACAAAGCAAGACATCCAGAGAGTGGGAGAGGAAGAGAACTGAAGAAAGTTATGGAGAGCTTTCATTATCGTTTATAAACCAGCTGCTGTCAGCAATTCTCTCTAAAGTTTTACTCTCCTATGTGCCGTACAATTACAGAGCTTAAACGGGTGTAATAATTATACGCATTATAATCTCAATAAGATTTTGTTCATACTATATTAATAATGGAGCAGGTAATTGGAGAGAATCTGCGTTCCACGGGCTGCTCATTTGCAGCTGTGTGTTCAAGGGTTAAGAAATGTGCAGTATTAATTATTCAGCTTTATATCAAGTGAACAGTGAGCAGAAATGCGTTGCCTCAAGATAATATTACTGACGAAAACTGAATATTGTGCGTCTGTGTGAGAGAGAGAGAGAGAGTGTGTGTAATAATTGCAATTCTAATATCCTGGAGATTTCCATCCATCCATTTTCTGTAGCACTTATCTTACACAGGGTTGCGGGGAGCCTGGAGTCTATCCCAGGAGGACACCCTGGACCGGTTGCCAACCAGTCGCAGGGCGCAATCACACACACATTCACACACTACAGACAATTTGGAAATGCCAGTCAACCTACAGTGCATGTCTTTGGACTGGTGGAAGAAACCACAGTACCCGGAGGAAACCCCCGAAGCACGGGGAGAACATTCAAACTCCACACGCACAGGGCGGAGGCAGGATTCGAACCTCCAACCCTGGAGTTGCGAGGCAAAAATTATCCAAAGCTCAAGCTTTCACTTAAAAAAGGTATAGTCCAGGAGTATTCATTTAAGCTATGTAAGCTTACGCAGGTCCAGAAAAGCAGCTAATCAGTCCGTATAGGATTTTGTGACGATGTTTTGTGATGCCTGATTTTACTGCGGCTTTCCTCTAAATTTCTCGCGCAATTTGTCTACTTTTTTTATTCGCTGGAAACTACTTGAATTGGTGAAATTGCAATCGCACGAAATAGTTTCGCATGGTCTTTCACAGTGATGTTTGTTGGTAAATGAGATCTTTTAGCTGTACTCGTGTTCGACGCACATGAATCGAAGAGGGCTTCAGCTGAATGTGCGTCGTGATGATGTCACGTGACACGTCTTGGGTCAAATCTGCTGTAATTTAGAAAAATTGCAAGCTCCTTTGAATATTTGGGAGTTTACTTGATTTTGCGTTCATTTCTGTGATCACAAAATCAAGAACTCCTGAAGGGACTGTCTAATGTGACTGACTGGCAACAACAGTGACGTTTTAATACTTGAACATTAGTACTGCTAAGACACATTGAAGCGATTATGTTTAGTTTCATAGCAGCGCATCACGTTACAGTGGTATACCAGCATTATGCACTCTGAACAGACGAGACACGAGCCTGTCTTGAATTTGATGCAGGGAAAAGAGAAGCGCATAGTTCTCAGTGTAATCATGTTTAAACATTCTGGTTTTGTCATCAAGCTTGTTAGAGGTTAAATAAAATGAAAAATCGATGAAAGTCTGTGAAAACGCTTTTCTTTTCTGAACTAATGTTTCTATCGATGTGACATAAAATGTATATCATCGTGATACTTGGACTTTTTTTTTTTATCCTGATGTGTCATGAGTTTGCCACCAAACTCCGAGCATATTAAAAAGCCTGAGAAACAACTGACTTTGATGTTACTTTATCGAAATGAAACTATTCAATGCGGAATCGAAGGAAAAACAGGGTTCTTTAAATAAGTTTGAATGAAGTTTACATTCTAAAGATTCTGTACAAATCAAATCAGCTGCTTCCAACGTAATTATTATTTATAAAACGTTTTTTTTTTTAAAAGTTTTTAAAAATGTTTTAAAAAGATATTGGAATATCTCAGAAAAGTGTATTGAGACATCATTTATCACGATATCAGTATCATCATGATGTTTTGCAGCTCTAATGAGCATACATCAGCCAATAGAGTGCTGCAGGAACGAGTCCTAAAACGAGTTAGCATTTTTGCACTTCCGGTTCCACCGTCTTGACGTCACTGGCTGCGTCCGATATCGCGTGCTGTGACGGTACGTACTGAATTCGATGCAGTACCTACTACATGGCCATTGAAACAGTACATATTAATCAGTATGTGTGTGTAGTATGAATACAATCCCGGACATACTACATCCGCCATGTTGGAACTGGCATGTGACCTTTGTCGTCATCATAAACACAAAAATTTTAAAAGGACCACCAGATTAAAGCACTAACGCCAAAATGCACATCAGGAAAGTTAACTGAATTAGTAATGTAATGTGGGCGGGGTTAACATGCTGAGGTAAATTTGTTGCCGTTAGCTTGGCCGGCTAAGATCACATGATGGAGATCACAACTGTTTTCTTGTTTAAACCTTCAACAAGTTAACGATTTATTCGGGTATTGTTAAACAAGTCCTGTTTAACCAAGGTTTAATACTTAAAAAGAACCGATACTGTTGTCCGCCTTTTTTTTCTGAGCTCGACCGCACCAGTCCCGTTGCATTATGGGATTTTTGACTCACATAGTGTCCGTCAGTTGCACCTTGCAAAATCTCGCCCGAAGCAGTACGCCATCCAGGTATTTCTCTCCTACTGTTTCTCGCCTACTGTTTTTCTACCCCTCTGGCGTACTGCTTTTCACCTACTGTGTAGTAGGGTAGTACGCCATTTCAGACACAGCCAATGGGTTGTTGTTTTTTTTAACGTGTTTTTGGTAAAATACCTGAAATCAGGTCTGGGGTTAACATAAGCTCAAGATATTTTCATGTTTTATCCTAAGACATAAAATGCATCATTAATACCCCACTTGTGATTTTTTTAAAGCTTCTACATGGCTTGAAAAAGGCGGTTGCTAACAAGTGGCTAAATGGGACTACGGAGTTTGACGGGGATATTAAACGTCATCACTCCGAACAGGAAAACTCATCTACTACAGCCTCGCTGTGTTCATACTCACGCTCTTGCAAACTATTCCAACTCAAACTTCCCAACTTGTAGATTTATCCATTTATAGTATTTTCCAATTGTAGTGGGTTTTTTTTCAAATTATAGTGCTAAAAATTCTATCGAAAGCTTAGCGGTGGTGATGTTGAAGTCATGTGACCGTGGTGTAGTTCGTTTATAGCCTAACTTTAGCATTTTACTTCTGCCGATTGTATCTAGGCTTCAAAATTCATAAAAATTGTGTTCATTTGTGAAGATTATCTTGATGAACAAAACATGTAAGAATCATAAACGTTTGTTGATCACACAGGGATTATGGAGAACACCTATTGGCTTTTTGTCGAGGGAACCAGGGTGATGCTAACTTCCGGGTTGTCCTACAAAAATACCCCATCCCTGCAGCACTCTATAGAAGAGAGTCTAGGGCGGGGCTGCAGTTATTCACATTGATTTTGCACAAGATAATGAAGAAACTAATCACAATTCTCGCCTCGTGTTCAGCACTGTACAATCCTCGCACTGTCAGTGTGTTCACAGGTCAACCGTGTACCAATTTCAAACCTTTCCCCTAAAACTGAGCTCTGAGTACAAACACGTACAACACATAAATACAGGTCAATTGTAACGCAGCTGCTTTGCTTTATCCATAGTTCAGTTTTATTAGCTGTGATTAGAGCTGGATAAAATGTACAATTAGATTCTCTGAACTCAGCACCTGCTGTAGTCTGACTCTGTGTGTGTGTGTGTGGTTTTGAGTGTATCTGATTCGAGCACCAGCGGCCATTCAGCCCAGCACAGAGAGTCCAGACTGTTATTGAACCGCAGCTGACAGATGAACGGACGAATCGAGACGGGAAGCGAGCTTACTGACAGGAAGTATTTATCGAAAATAGACGCTAGTGTTCAGATAACATCGTATTTATCACTTTTCCATGTCTAATTATACAGATACAACAGGGCAGTTTTGAGCTCATGGGGATTCTGACACTATCAAGATAGTCTGATGGCTATCGTTTGACTGATTGCTTCATTACACCATCACATCAACATAGAGGAAACAGAGCAATCAGAGAAAATCATTATACATCACAATCCTGTCAGGAGTGAGATTCCTGCGTAAATCTTTCACCGGCCTCAGGCTTTCCCTCACATGTACCTTTCCTCAGGACACTGTAAATTTTGCTTGAGAGACGTTTAGTAATTTAGTGGATATAAAATGCACATTCAGGGAGCAGGGGAATGGCCTTATATCTTACGTTATGAGGTGGTGGTGTTTTTTTTTATTTATTTTTTTTTATCCTTCCCCCCAAATAATATACAGAGCTTTCGACACCTTGCAGGCGTCCCCTGAGCGAGGTAGAAATGTGTAGCAGTTTGTTTGGATTGGAAAGCATCTGGGCTATTCTTAGCCCTGTCTGGGGAACCTTTCGGGAATGTTCTGCGTGCGAGGTGTTTTTAATTCCCCCGTGTTTTAAAAGTGTGTAGTGCTTTAGTTCACTGTACAAGCTCACACATTTTAACCAGGAGCAGGAGTTTCATAGAAACTGGCACTGTGATGGAGTTAGTTACCGGAATAAAGACAGTACTCTGGTTTTTTTTGGTTCTAGTTGACTTTGCAAAGCAAAGCAAACTCTTTAATATGTTGCAAGTGTTCTCCCTGGTTGCTGTTTTTTTTCCATTCCATTTATGTTGCATACACATCCAAAAAGCACATCTGAGTAATTAAGACTAGGCACCCTCCGTATAAAGCCTGTTGTTGTTTCTCAGACTGGTATGATCTAATCTCTGCAGTCGGAGTTGTGTTTAATACAGGCCAATGTGATATTAATTTCTACTCAGAAAGCAGACGAGAAACATGTTTCAGCTCAGGGAAGAAGTTGATCTTCTTCCAGACCACATACAAATCCTAATCAAACAAGAATGAGCATTAAAGTGAAGTGCATTGTTCCCGCTGCTTGTCTCTGCTCGATGGCCTGCTGCTCGGCTGCTAATGGACAAGGCCTGACTACTGCAGAGGAAAATCACTTCATTTGGCAACACTCGAACCCTGCAGCTGCATACTGTGTGTGTATGTGTGTGTGTGTGTGTGTGCATACAAGTGTAGGCCTGTGAGGATGTAAGAGAGGGTGTGTGTGTAAAAATGTAGGCTAGTGTGTAAATGTGGGAAAGTGTGTGTGTGTGTGTTTCTGCAACAGTCCATAGGAGCATATCCTTCAGGGGATTTCCTTGGATAGGTTTGATGAAAATATCTGTAGGCTAAAAGTCTTAAATCAAATTCTAACTTTTTCTTCTTCTTCTTTTTTTTTTTTTGGACCAGTTTTTTTTTTTCCAGATACAGTCATGGCTGCTTGTGTTGTAACTGGGCCAAATAGCGTTTACTTACTTACTTGCTTACAGTGGTGCTTGAAAGTTTGTGAATTTTCTATATTTCTGCATAAATATGACCTAAAACGTCATCAGAGAAGTACTCAAAGTAGATAAAGACAGGTCAGGACTTTGACTCTCATTCCTGGGCAAAAAAACCCCCCAAAAAACAATGGGCCACACCCATACTGGCAAAATATTAAACTTTTAATGGTCTTAACAACAATCATTAGTCAGGAAATTAGCGAGAATTAACCAAATAGATAAAGTAACTTAGTATGGGATAGAGTTTCCTTTTAATTTCTGTACACGTTTAAGCCCTGTGGGTAAACATGCAGAAAGATTTTTATTATTTTTTATTTATTTTTTTTATTTTGTATGCCCAGATGTGTATGTGTTAGTTTGTACATTTTTAATTATTATCATGATTTTACCTGTGTGTACAAGAAGACTGTATGAGTGAATGTCCATGTTTCCCCCAAACACTTCACTGCAGCAAAGTAAACGAGTAAAGGACGTCTCAGGAGTGCATTTGTTTAAGTGCATGTTGTTAAGAACATTAAAAGCTTAATAATTTGCCATTTTGGACATGTGTTTTTTTGTTTTTTGTTTTTTTTTACTTTTTATTTTCATCACATGACATTAAATACAGGCTATGTTGCGTAAATGGAGGGGAGATGAAATTATTCAATGATAATTGATATGACTTGATCTCAGTCTAACACCTAACCAGTTTCTAGTTTAAAAATGTTACGAAAATAATATTCTCATTATTAAAATAAACCCAGTGATTATCAACCCACCTTTTACTTCACATTACTAAAGTGCATGTAAAATAATTTGTTAGTCAACCTATTCCCAAAGCGAACATTTTCGAAACTGAATGTAAACAACAGACTCGGGTTAGTTTCGCTTTCATTAGCACCTGACTGCTAATTCACTGATGTGTCTGTGGGTGTTTTCTCAAGAATGCAGATAACCTGACATCATAAACAAGTTAGCTTGTCAAAATGAACTCACAAGACACAATAACAAGGAATCCTCAATAAGAGTGTAGGAAAGCTTGCTCTTTGCCTTTTAGTGCTAGCAACCTTCTTCAGCTAGCTAGCTAAAGCTAACACAGAAGATTAGTGTTAGCTAACTTAGCTAAAAGGAATTTTCTCCTGACAAATGTCTAAATACACTTGTTTTACATGTTTTTCTTGTACCAATGATCAAATATTCATCAAATGTGTTACCCATTGTTTGCCTTTTTAATGTATTGTTTGGCCAAAAAAAAAAAAAAAAGACAAAAGTGAAACCTTACAGTTATGTGTTGCCTCACATGCCAGTGTTATGTTATTGCAGCTGATGCATTGTTGATCCTTTGTCAGTCTAAGCCTCAAAATAGATAAATAAACAAAAATAGTACATTATGGCATGAATCAAACTTGATTTTGGTTTATGAAGCGCCTCTGACTGCTATGCTATTTGAATTAGTAGCATGTCTTTTTAAATGTAAACAACACAACACAGTTCATGATGTCATTCTGGACTTGTGGGGAACCTTTGTGTTTTCACTACTTTGCTTATAGGAGTAGTTTGACTGTTGTGTGTACAAACCGTTATCTGTATTTAATTTTTAGAAGGGTTAGGTTTAGTAATGGTGATAAAACTCTTACTGTGGATCACCAACTCCCCAGTTTGGAGGCACGGCAAAACAAAAGCCCACAGATAAACCGTTCCTCACCGTTTCTCATTGTTCTGAGTGATTCTCTTCAAAATTTTGCTTCTGCCTGCAGCTTGCTAACGAAAGGAGTAATGTGTGTCAGCAATACTTACCTGAAGGGCTTCAGTCGTGCTAGGATTTCAATTGTGGACCTCTGAGTGTGCGATACACAAGCTTACTCACACGTGCATTGCTGCCGGTGCTGCATATCAGAGATAGACGCTGCCTCTCATCTCTTCATGCAGTAAAGTGTAAACTAGATAGTGGGGGAAGAGGAGTGTGCCTTAATGAGCGAAGGAATGAATTTTGGAAATAAAGCCAATCGATAGATGGTGTGATTGGCATGCTGTCCTCCCTTCTCTCTCTCTCTCTCTCTCTCTCTCTCTCTCTCTCGCTCTCTCTCTCGCTCTCCCTCCTTCTTTTTTCTTTCAGATGTTGTGCATTCCCCTTCTTCCTGTCATACTGCCAGACTCAAGCATCTGGCTCACACTGGATCTGTCATCCTGTCAGTGCAGAGACACAATTAAATGAGCGCTGAGGACC
Organism: Stegophilus panzeri; assembly: GCA_024331685.1. NCBI lineage: Eukaryota > Metazoa > Chordata > Actinopteri > Siluriformes > Trichomycteridae > Stegophilus > Stegophilus panzeri. The sequence continues at coordinate 14,677,248 of JANDJT010000124.1, read as the reverse complement.
CAGGTTCAAATTAATGATGGCACCTTTGCTTTTTTTAGGGCATCCGTCAGCTACATTTATTGCCTGTCCTGACCTTGTTTTAGTGACCTTTCTTTATGACTTTTATGATTTTTTTTTTTTTTTTTTTTTTTTGCTGACGTTTATTTTTTCTGCCATCCCCCCCAAATCACGTTGCATCATTGTGATGTCTGTTCATCCAGCCTCATCTGAGATGACTATAGTACAGACAGCTTCTTTTGTATGGTGACATTTCATACAAAAGGTTCATCCTAGGAAGTGCTGTCCTCTTTGTTGTTGCACAGTGAACCAAAAAATGATGTTAGGGAAGCCTTGAGCCTGCTTTCACTTGACAATCACACCAATCCGTAATCTTTTTTTTTTTTTTTTTTTCCCCCCTCGATTGGTGTGCAGAGCTGCAGCTGAGAACAAAGCAAGTGGTGCAGCATAGCAACCGATTTTGCTTCATTAAATCCCTCGAATAGATTTGCTTCCATCTGGATGGAAAACTTTTGACATACCTGAGCGTTTCAAGGAGACCTCCTTGAGCCAAGATGATTTTTATTCCAGTTGAGCTGTATTGATCTGTAGCTCACATGATGGGGAGAAGAAGAAAAAACATAGATGGTTGTCAAGGTAAAAGTAGCCTGAACAATATGTGTGCTTTGTTTAGTGAAGCTTTTTCAAGTAAAGCTCACATCCATCAAAAAACCCTCCAGTGCTGCTCTGTGTGTTCAGTATTATTAGTGTTGTTTCATTTGGGTGGTGTCTGGAAACGCAGACGTGTGTATGTTTGTTTACAACTACACAGCTGTTATTGTTGGCTTGGGGTTTAAATATATTTAACGACAGAACAATAATTTTCCGAAGTCTTAGCGACATTATTTTCTCAGCATTTACTTTCAATAAAAGCCGACTGCAAATTACAAAACAAATCTACAAGTCATTCTGTTTCTCTATCCATCACTGAGACACAGGAAAAGCTGTGTTTATGTCCACGGGTAAGCTATCATCTGCTTTTTTCCTACGAAGCAAATTTTCGCTGCGACGTTCTGCCTTTTCAGCTTCGAGCTATGAAGCCTTCTATTATCCCGTCACGAGTAAAGAATGAGTCAAGGTGAGAGTGTCATTATGAGAGTATTATATCTGCAGATATGCTGCACTGGGCTTGTCAGGATTTATAATGCGTGAATGAGGAATCCTCTGACACACTGCGGCCTCATCATGTTTCATAGAGCTATTTTAGATATCATCTAGAGCATTGCAGTCATTGGAGTTAGCATTAGGACCCATTTGCTCATATGATTGGCCGCCTGCTGCCTGTCTGAACAAGATACTGAGGTCACAGGAACACTGAGAAAACCTGTTCTGGGACAGCCTTCAAATTAATTGAAAGATGTGGACTCCTCTTCTTTAATTTAATTGGAAGGTCACCAGTCATGTAGTGCCAGCAAGCCCCTGATTAGCTCCCTTGAATCATTCTTAAACTGCTTAAATGCCCCCTCTGTGACACGCTGACTTGCTGGATGACATATATCACACATGGCATAGAGCAGATCTCTCTCTTTTTTTTTTCTTTCTTCTTCTTCATGATGATGAAAGACACTGGCAATGAAGTGCTTTACTGTAGATACAGAAACATAGTCCTCACTTATGGCTCTATTACTTCATACTACCATACAACCTTTAGAGCATTTCTGTTTTAAAGAGTGTAATGATTTTAAAGTCTTTTAGAGAAATGATCTGCATGATCTCTAACAGGAAGCAAAATGGCCGTTAATTAAAGGAATACTTCAGCATTTTCAACCTCTATCTATATTAATGCACCTGTTCTAATGCATTATTGTTTCTTTAGTAACAATACAGTCCCTCCAGGATTTAGCGATTTTTTTTTCCCACAGAAATGAACGCAAAATCAAAGAAACTCCATAGTATTTGGAGGAGCTTGCAGTTTTTCTAAATTACTGCAGATTTGGGCTAAGATACGTCATGTGATGTCATCACAACACACACTTTTACTCACATGCTTCAAATATGAGTATAGCTAAAAGGTGTCATTTATAAGCAAACATCACCGCGGAAGACCGTGCAAAGCAATTTCGTGCAATTGCAATTTCACCAATTCCACAATTGTAGTTTTCCACAAAAAAAACCCACAAAAAACTAGAAACAAGCCGCAGCAAAATCAAGCATTTTTAGCCGCAACTGTGACAAAAAAACTCGGTGAAATCCTGTACAGACTGATAATTTACAGAGGGACTCGTACGGTAGATGCTTCACATGATCTAGGTTTGTGGATATTCCACAACATTAAATGTGACTTTAAATGGATAAAAATGTGTGTTGTTTATTAATAAATAAATAAAAACGAATACTTGGCATACTGCAGTGGAATAAGAGGATTGATAATGTGGAATAAGTGGGAAATAATCAGCTTTGGGGTGGTAACATTATAACTTCATGACGGGCCACATCACACCTCACACGTCATTGGTTATTTGTTCTAGAACAGCACACACCCAAGTGTTTTATTCCTTACATATAAACCACACTTCTTCACTAGTCTTCTGAGAACATCACTCAAACGTATTTGTAAATTGAGTGGTTTTTTGTTGTTGTTGTTTTTTTAGAGATGTGACTACTTTTTCCAGAGGGAAGATTTTGTGGTTATGTGTTCCAACATAGCTCAAAGTAAAACATGGAAGTGCGTCAGTTTGTGCCTGATTCTGTAAGAATACTATGGAAAGCTTAAATAAATGGAATTACTTTATACTGTATTGTTCCAGTGTTTGAAAGAGTGTAATATTTATGGTTTTTGTGTATGTGTTTTTGACAGAATTTAACAACTCCTTAGAATTCTTAGAACTAAGTTTTGATTACAAAGCATTTCTTTTGTTTCTCAGTTCATGGAAATGAAATTCTTGGTTGTGGTAATCATACATGCGCTACAGATGAGATAAACAGAGATTATGTTGAAAAATAAAACATTGGTGTATTACTTTAATGAGTTTGTTTAATGTAGATTTCAGTACTTTATAATTTAGTTATGTCTTCTTTGAGCAGCGGTTTATGATCTGAAAGACAACACTGCACTGTATTCATGAGTTTTCATGGAGTTACTTTGGAACACACGCTATCAAATAGTCTTCACTGTGCATGACAGACAAAGAATAGAGACTGACACGTAACATTTTTCACCCAGTTACTTTTCAAGCCAGACATGCCAGCCACATCAGACATCACATCAGGTTCTGACAACTGACGAATATCTTACTGAACATGGGACATTCCGAGCAGTTTATTCAGATAAGCTGAGGGAAAAAAAATACAGTCCTATCCGGTAGTTGGTCTACAGGGTGGGAACTATTGTCATACCTATTGCTGCTATCTTCCCGGCATTAACTTTATGGACTTTATCTGCTGTCAGGCCTGGATTAAGTTGTCATCATTAATATTGCAGAAGATCCACTCAGGCACACACAGGGATTTAAGAATGCTGGTTTGTTTTGCTAACCATATTAGGCCAGTGGACCAGACAGAAGTTATTTCTTTCGTAGTCATTTCATAACCAAGCTGAAGGAGGAACAGGGATGTTATGTTACAGTATGCATAAAACAAACAACTTTATACAAATATGCCAAAGTTATAATGCCATATTTTGTTATTGTCTGCCAAGTGACTGAATGTAACTAACCACCATGTTGAAATTGTGCCTGGATACCAAGAAAATGGTAATGGGTTCCTGTGTGCAATATGATTTTACAACCCCAATTCTGAAAAAGTTGGGACAAATAAAAATGTATATCGTTTTCTTTAAGAGATGTTTATTTACCTTTTTTTGGAAGGAGTTTCCAGGGTCAGCAATTTGTAATAGTTAGACGTATTCTCAAATCCCTGTGTGGGCCTTTCCATAGCTACTTTTTATAGCGATTAAAACGTAATCAATAACAAGAACTAACTTGTTTATTGATGGCTTTTTTCAGTGCGGATACTGAAACTTTAACAGTCTTACCAGCTCTTCCTAACTAGCCTTGCTTGGTATCTAGTTTATATTTATTATTAGCAATAACAAAAATAAATAAAGATTCAATAAAGGCTTTGTCACTGTGGCTGAGGCAGAAAATCAAGAGAAGAGGAGTTGTCCGACATGAAAGTCGGAAGTCACATCTCATACTGGTGAACGCCACAAAAAAGTGAAGTTGTTATTTTTAGCTAAACTGCAATGTTGTAATATTGGCAATGAAACCTTTGCGATTCAGCATCTCCTAACACAATAAGAAGATTTACAAGACACTAAATTTTTCACCAGAACTTTGTCCTTTGTGGGGTTTTTTCTTACTCATTCCCCAACTTGTTACCTGGTTATTTAGGAGGCAAAAAATGTTTGGTACTTTTGAAAAAGTTGAACATTGAACCAAAAACAAAAGAAAAGAAAAACACTGTCAGCAGCAGTTCCTATAGGATTACATGCAAAACTAATTGGGGGGGGGGGGGGGGGGGGTGACAAGTATGAAGTTTGTTCCAAAATGATGGGCAAATGGCTAATTAGGTAGCTTCAATGTTATATACTGGCAACTCTGTGTATAATAAATACACAATATTACATTCTCAGTAATGTTAGCAGCATAAGTAGTAACATATATTTAAACATTTTCTCAGCGTTAGCCTCTATATATATTGCCTTTTTGTCTGTTGGGTAATTTTGAAAAACACTTTATTAGGCATATTAATATACCTCATTTATGCATCCATCTTCTCTCTGTGTACATCACAAATAAAAACTATATTTTCCTATTTTCTGGTATTTGCTACAAACATGTGTTGTGAAATGTCAAGGACCAATCTCTCACAGGTCGCTTTTTGTTTATTAACCTTTCAGTGTCAACAAAGTTTATTTCATCCACAACTGAAATTGCCGTTCAGAACGCTCTCTCTGATGGTAATTACATGCACTTTCAAATCTGTGACTTGCCAATCTAGCGTGAATGGCATGGCTGTATTAGCATGTCAAGATGATTCTTGAGTAGTGAATTGCACATTCAAATCTGAAATTCCAAAATGAATCTGCATAGGCCTTTCTTTGTGCTCGCCATTTACAGGGTTGGAGATGTTCTTGTGTGCTGTAGGTAGAGGTCTGAGGTCAATGAAGCCTCTTAGAGAAACTGAAGTGGACAGCTGGTGTAGTGCAAAGTGGGCTCTAGTGTGAGCTTCATTTAAATACGAAACAAGGCCGATCATTTTAAATGCAGAAAACGCTACAGGAGGAGAAACGGCTTGTTTTATGGACATCAGGCTGAATATTACATGATTGCATTTGTCATTGGCTTTTTTTCCCCTTCCCCCTCTCTCTCTGAAATGAGAAAGAATTCATCCAGAAAATGATGGGCTGACGCTAAACGGTTTACTTAACAGGGAGATAATTTTCAACCAAACATATTTGGGAAAAGTAAACAACAAAGTGACTTGATGTAGCACTCTCTGGCTCATCAGCACACACTGTACACTTTCAGACAGTCTGGCGAGGGCCACTGGAGCCAACATTCTTTACTCAGTGAAGATGGTGAAAAGGCTGATTGCTTATGCATTGGGTCCACACACAGCTAAAATGGAACGATTCTGTTTGCTGATCATTCTTTGTTCATCCTTCTGAGGATTAATGTGGGAGCGCTTCAGCTGGATTCCCGGTTAGTATGCAGACCGAGTCCCTGTAACTGCGGCAGTGAGCTCATCAAAGCTATCACGGCCCTAAAAAGCCCCATCCATGGGTAATGAATGAGTTATTGTAATCTGGGGCCGAGGTCTATCAAAAGCCCTGAGACAATCGAAATGGACTGAAGGGCAGGGGGGGTGGGGTGGGGGTGTTCTCTATAGATGAGTCTCTTTACAAAACAGCTCACGTCGTTTAATTAACATGGCTGAAATTAAAGCAATTTTTATTAATTATTCCTACACTCGTTCTTTATTGGTGAGAAGTAGATGAAACAAGGCTAATTTGAATTGCAGCTAATAGAATATTTCTGATAATTCCACAAAGGCGGTGCCATTAGCATCTCAGTGATAATTCATTTACATATGAGTATGTAAAGTAAAGGTGAATGACTTTTTAAATAAAGTGTTCTACAATACAACAGATGTGTATATTTCAAATATATCACTTAAAACCTTAATAAAAACCTTTACAGCACACATAAAACAATGTTTTTCCTGTCAAACGCCACTGGGACAGGAATGTAAATCATTTAAATACTTCACAAATCACACACTGCTTTACCATTTATTTTATTATTTCAATTTAATGTGTGAATTTAATTTCAAAAACACTGTTTCCATGAGGCATCTATTATTATTATTATACTATTATTATAGGTTATGAAAAATGTATAGTCCGATAACATTCATTTAATCCTGTTACACTGAAAAATATACTGGAGTGAGATTTTCTCAAGAAAAACATGGGAACAGTTTCCACACATGATGTCTTAGTAGGGTTTACACGGCTCCAAGGTATTGTATACTTACAGTATGTCACAAAAATGAGTACACCCCTCACACTTTTGTAAATATTTCATTATATATTTTCATGTGACAACACTGAATAAATGACACTTTGCTACAATGTAAAGTAGTGAGTGTACAGCTTGTGTAACAGTGT
>JANDJT010000124.1:14628229-14651967 GCA_024331685.1 Stegophilus panzeri | reverse complement strand
GAGAGTGTGAGAGAGAGAGTGAGAGATAGAGTGAGAGAGAGAGTGAGAGAGAGAGAGAGTGTGTGAGAGAGATTAAGAGAGAGAGAGAGAGAGAGAGAGTGAGAGAGAGTGTGTGAGAGAGAGTGTGAGAGAGATTAAGAGAGAGAGTGAGAGAGAGTGAGAGAGAGTGTGTGAGAGAGTGTGAGAGAGATTAAGAGAGAGAGTGAGAGTGTGAGAGTGTGAGAGAGAGAGTGAGAGAGAGAGAGAGTGTGAGAGAGATTAAGAGAGAGTGAGAGAGAGTAAGAGAGAGAGAGAGAGAGTGAGAGAGATTGAGAGAGAATGAGAGAGAGTAAGAGAGAGAGAGAGAGAGAGAGAGAGAGAGAGAGAGAGCGAGAGAGAGATGAAGCCAGGTGGCTGACCCGGTGTCACTGTGAAATGTTTCGGTAACAAGTAGGACCTCCCACAGGATAATGATGAGGGTTCATGCACGCTTCACCAAAAGCAGGTGGTGGAGGTCACAGTCACATCACCTACCTGAACTAGTTATGCATACAGACAGCTAGCAGACTTGCCGAGAGCAGAAAAGCACAAGGTTTGGAGTGGGAGGTTTAGTCAAACAGGGCTATAATATTACTAAAATGATTAATATTCAATAATATTACAAAATATTGTATCTGTTCTATTTTTATGACACTCTGATTAAACTGTACAACACTCATTCAACTACATACCGTATATCACTAATACATTGTAAGTAGTAAAGTAAGCACTACTGTATAATAGTCAGCATATGAAATCCCTCCCACATCTTCTTCAAAGGTTTATTAGATCCCAATGTAAAATCACATGGCCAGTATAAAATATGACATGTATCATAAGACCCAGCATGAGATGTGTTGCATAGTGGGATTTTGACTACTGGTGTGAGCCAGACAGACATCTTATGATCTCCATGTGCTTCATTGTATTTTTGTCAGCTGTATTACTGGGAGACTGAGAGGAAATGTGTGTGTGTGTGTGTGTGTGTGTGTGAGGGAAGGGGGGTGTATTTATCACTCGATGAAGACAGGATGCTGTTCACACACCAACCTCGTGAGGACAAACAGCATCTAGAGACAAGAAAAATCTGGTTCTTGCACTGATACATATAAGGAGAATGCCACTGAGCTCATTTTAACCTTACAGTGTGAGGGAACCAAACGTTCTCAAAATAATAAGAATATTTGACACTTTTGACCTTGTGGGGACATTTGGCCTGTCCCCATGATGAAAACTGCTTCTTCTTCTTTTTTTTTTTTAAACTAAAAACTGCAGCTTTGATTTAAACGTTACAGATTTCTGCAGTAATAGTTGTGTCAGTGCAAGATCCTTACAAGACAAACGTGTGTGTGTGTGTGTGTGTGTGTGTGTGTGTGTAAAATATATATTGGTAAAGGCAAATGACCAGCAAAAGGACCTCAGAGGCCATTTTGTCACATTATTTATGTTTTTGGCATGAGCATGAGTGTGTGTAAATATAATCTGTTCCAATTGTGCTTCTGTGCATGTCTGTGCGGTGATTATGAGTGTGTCCATGGATGTGGTTCTGCATCCATATACCCATTTACAGTATATTTTGTGTGTGTGTGTGTGTGTGTGTGTGTCCGCCTACATGCGTAACTAGGTTTGCATTCCCTTCCAGGGAAATCCTGCATGAGCACAAAGGCACCCTTGTCTTAAGGTGTCATGGAGTAGTATGTATCAGACACAAGATTGAATGTCCCTTAAGCATGGAGGAAGCGGAGAGAAGGGGCGAGACCGTGCCAGCCTGCCACCAAAGAAGCTTTTGACGACGGGCCAAAACAGATGGCTGGGAATGGAGAAACAAGGTCAGAGGACAGCGAACACAATTCTCGCCCCTCCTTTGGCCTCACCACATTTGATACGGCGGAGCATCATCTGATGTCCGCCTTTCGTTTTAATTAAAATGGATGGTATGGAATAAGAGCTTGCTTGTTTTCCCTGGAAGGTGCTTAGGGGAGAAGTAAAGCTACACAGTGGCTTTGTGCAGCCCCGTCAGGATGAAAAGAGCTACTGTGTCAGTCGCTCGGAGTGCGAGCAGTCAAAGATAACCCGGGCCCGATTGATAACAGTCACGACAATGTTTAGAAGACATGTATCTACATGGGAGTTGATAACTTATGGTAACACGACCTCGGGGTGGTCCCTGCCACATTCACACTGCCACAATGCAGCCCAGGGCTCTTTCCGTGTTTTTGTGGCCTAATCTGCAGTTATCCGATGCCTTCTTGGCCCATGTCAGATGTTGCGTGATGCTCACACAGTACCGGTCAGTTGCACTGGAAACAGGTCTACTAGAGCACTAACACATTAGCACCCTTAAAAAAAACACTCATTCAGCACTAGACTATTATACTCGGTTCTAGAGTGCAGTTTCTTGTTGGTCATTATATCAGAATAAAGAATTAGACCTTGCACCGCATGTTGCCGTTATAAATGTTGCTATTCTATTCAAATATTATGAAACAGAAAATAACTGATGTTTTATTTTAAATACGTATTGTAAATATGCATTAAAACTTGCAAAATTTTGCTAAACTTACTGATTTCCTCAATTTTAAAACTGAACAACGCTCAGATTAACATATAGCCATTTTTAAGCACTTGATTTGATAATTTATTCCTTTAGATTTCTTGCCTGTTTGTGTAGCTGCAACTTCAATAGCAAGGGAGATCAATTCACAGGTCCCCCCTAGCGGAGAAGATTTTATAAATAAGTTAGCTTGAAACTCGATCCTTTTCAAATGCAGGTGGATTTTCTACCTATTCATCTCAAACAAACTATTTTGGACATGTTGCCAGCAGCTTTAATAAGGACCACCATTGTCATGTTCTAGACAAGTCCAAGATCAGGACTAGCTGAGATCAAGTCTAGCCTGAGTCTTAATCAGGTTGAGACCAAGTCAAGATCGAGTCCAAATAAAAGTGAGAGTCAAGATTGAGACTGAAAACCATCAGCTCCTTTTCAAGCCCAAGCACAGCTGCTTGGCTTCTTTCATGCATTGCATCAATAAATAGTCTGTTTTCTAGAAGATTGAATTACTTCTTGTTAAACGTTGTGCATGCAAAAAGAAAAGACAACATGAATATTATTTTTTACAATCTCTTGGTCAGACCAAGAGCTTATTTAGCAAGACCACTGCCCTAGACTGAGACAAGTCTAATTACAAATGCTAATAAGACAAGTCCAAGTCAATCCAGAAATCCAGAGTCTCAAGACTGGACTCAAATCCTGTAGCCCTACCTGATTTATTAACTCAATAGTTAATGTCAGCATGTATGATTTATTTCTAAATGAAGCCTGCTAGCTGAAGTCTTAATCACAATAAAAAAGCAGGTCCATATTCAAGACCTCACCCAAGTTCTGAAGGCCTGTTTCTGCTATGCTGCTCAGATATTGCCTCTGGGTTAAGGTACATTCACACATACAGCGACTCACAGCGACAAAGTGACCGGAGACCATTCATTTTCAATGAGAGCTGGCAACTTCCAGCAACATGAGGGAAAGCGGCCGTTGGCGACTAGATGTGGGCGTGTGATGCGACAAAGTTGAGAAAAGTTTATGTCAATTTGGAGCGACTTGGTGCGGCGACTACCAATGTGCGTGAAGGCAGTAGAGCACATGTGAACTGTGATTCGCCATGCTGCCTACGAATTTGAATTGTTTCGTGGCTGGACGCAATGGCAAAGAGCTCACACTGCTTCTCCTTCATCTCATAGGATATGATGCATATATATATATATATATATATATATATATATATATATATATACACACTGGTGAATTTTAAATACAAACGCTCTCCCTCCAGAATGTTTCATTTTATCACCAAGAAAACTGGTTTACTGTCAAAAGCGGAATGCTAGTTGTGCCACCCACTGATAAATGTTACTATGGCAACCAGTAGTAGGAACACCTACTGGCAACTTCATAGTACAGCGACTGGCGACTCGAAGTGATAAAATCGCTGTACGTGTGAGTGTAGCTTTATATAGTCTAGATGATAGGTAATTAACACAGTAGGTAAAACTACTGAGTCTATATCTGAATCATATAGAAACCCATGTTATACATAACCCTACTATTTCAGAAGACCAGAACTAATTGTCAAGTTATGCTGATTTTAAACAAAAAATTATGTTGAACACTTGATTGTAAATCCACCATCGATCTAATACCAGTAGACTTTGGCGATGCTGTGGACTGTAATGCAGCCTTTTTCAGACATTACCTGCTTGGGTGGCGTTCAGGTTGCGTAATTGATTTGCCTCTTCATTTATTCGCTGTGTTGAGCAAATGTACATGAAAAGACTACATTACAGTCCACAGCATCACCACCGGTATCAGATCAATGGTAGTCATTGACTTTAAAGGATCTGCAATCAAGTGCTCAACTTCATTTTTAATTTAAAATAAGTTTAATTTGACGATTACTTCTAGCCATCCTGCAGCTCTGTTCTATACCGTATTTTCTGTATTACCTATATATAATTGTAGATTCATAGTATATATCCTAGATTATCTTTATATATCTGTATATTAGCCATATATTATCCATAGATAATCTGGGTACTGTTGCTTATACATGCATATATATATATAAAATACCTATTAGAGCTTTTCTATCATAACATAGTGTAATTAACCACTCATACTGTTATCTACTCAGTAGCTACTACACATATTCACATATACTGTATATATATTCAACCTGCACTTTGTTACTTTACACAATGCTACTATTTGCACTTCTGGTAGATGCTAAACTGCATTTCATTGCTGTGTACCTGTTCTGTGCAATGACAACAAAGTTGCATCTAAAGGTGTATCTATGTTGAAGGTAACATTATTTATAAAGACAACTGAGCCCCTGACAGCAATACAAACTCATGCCATCAAGTTTCACAGATAATTCCCGTTTATATGTAGTTTTTAATATACAGACAACACATGTATGTTGACACTGTAGTGTCCTTGATGTTTCAGGGTCCTGTATTGTCAGTGTAAAACCCAATGTTTGGGTGACAAAACAATTTAATAAACGGCACAGACTTTTTGGTGTGCACTTCAGACCCTGCGCTTTCTCTGAAACTATTGTAGCCTAACCACAGTGTGGGTAAGCGTGGACATCCAGTATAGAGGAAGCCGGCCAGCTGCAGAGGCAATGCACTGTAAGTGATACTAGATGAACTCTACAGACAAAAATAGAAAATGCTGTGTATAGGTTTTTTTTTTTTTGTTTTTTTTTGTTTTTTTTTTTAAAGAAAAAGGTTGGACTGAATGTAGTTAATATATACAAATCAGAACTTAATATATAAACTGTATTACCACATGGCCTATATTTATTTTGTCTCACAGATAAATAGTAAAAATAGTAATATGCTTGATGGTCAAATGGAATTGATTTACATAACCAAATGGCAATAATGAGGTGCACTCAAAATGAATCCCTATCAGTCCCGAGACTTTCAGAGACTTCCTAATCTCCTTTCATAATAGTTTCATCATATTTACTGAATACTTGATTATATGCTTTAAACTTAAAACTGAATAAAAAGCTGCGTACAGCATTGGAATGCACCCTTACTTTGTTACACACCAATAATTTGATAATAAATTTGTGGATTCCTAAAATGTGTGAAATGTCTGTTTCAAATTTGTGCCCTGTGGTTTGCAAGGTCGTGAAAGGTCAAGAGAGGCGCTAGTGACTGACCTCTATTCAATCCAAGACAAAGCCATTGATAGAAGACCCAGCATGCTCTATATGTCCAATCAATAAGCAATTATCACAATATGCACACAGTGCTATTTTTGGCTTGCTTCAAACCCAAATGGTTTGAAACCAACCATTTTAATACAATACCCACATCACATATTTTATTGTCCACATAAGCTATAAAAATCCAACATAACCCACCAGTTCTCAGAGTTTCATGCTGTGGTCATAGAAAGTGGTTATGGAGAGGAATTATGCATAAAAGTATAATCCATTAAGTAAGCCATGTCCAACTATAGTAAGAGCCAATGTTTATTTGACCCAAAATTGTATTTTGGGTCTTGAGAGAGGATTCTCTGCACCACGGCTGATTCTGGGCAGGTCCCTTAAGTCATCAGGGCAGAGCGGATTAGAGGAATAAACATCTCGAAGCGCTGTGCTTTCTTTTGCCTGTTATTCTGTGTGGAAAAGTGTTAATTCAGTTTAAGCTGCACAGAAAATATCATGGTTCTTAGTAAGAGGGATAAAGGAGGAAAAAAGCAAACTCAACATCAAAATATATACAAGTGTTTCTATGTTCAGTTTAGTAGATGTCTTATGTAGCTTCTGAAGGGCAGTACTAAATGAAAACAAAAAGATCTTTAAACAAAATAATAACAATATACACCAATCATCCTGTTAAAAAGTTTACACCCCCTTGGTTCATAATGTATCGTGTTGCCTTCTTGCGAATCGGTGAATGTTAGCACCTTATGTAATAGTCGTGTACGAGTCCCTCAGTTGTCCTCAGTGTGAAAAGATGGATCTCAACATCATATAGTCACTGATGGAAAGGGCTCAAAAATGCAGAAGATGCCGGAAAAGCAAAGAATGTGCAGGACCTGGAGGATTTTTCTGAAGCTTAACTGCTCAGGACATACAAGGCACTCATGAACAATTATCACAAAACATAAAAACATGATGTTGATCATTCAGGTAACGACACACAGGGTTAAAAATCAAGCGTATGTAAACTTCTGAACTGGTCTATTTGTGTAAATTCAGTTAGTATTGTGTCTCGTGGACCATATGTAAACATCTGTTATGTGAAATTATTTATTCAGGGATGTACTAAATAAAATTTTAAAAAAAAAAACAATTTTAATGATCCTCTTATTTTTATTATTATTTTTAAATTATTTTGCAGATTCTGCAAGAGGTATATAAATTTATGAGCACAACTGTAATATTTAACTAGCACCTGCACATATTCATATGAAGCTTGTATATTGTGTAACACATATTATGGTAGCATCTCATAATTTGTTTGCGTATATTTTTCCATATTATTCTTAATTATAACCACATGGAACTGTCCAGGCAGCACTGCAAATTAACACTGTGATTATTATTATTATTGTTGTTGTTGTTGTTGTTATTATTGTTATTGTTGTTGTTGTTGTTGTAGGTTCTGCTGCTGCTGCTGTTGATGATAATGATGATGATGATGATATCTTGCAGTTGTGACATAAACATAAGCAGATATACTGTAACAGATATACTTTTATTTACATTATACTATTAGAAATCTTACATTTTTGTTGAACTTTTGTTTGTGTGAATTTTGCTTTATTTATATTTAGTCATCATTTATTTTATAAAATGTTAAGATTTCATTTAATAAAATATAGCCTAATGAGAATGAACATTTCGATCTCTCTTGTAGAAGAAGGGATATATTATAACATGCAAATCCTCTCTCCAGAAATGGAAAAAAAAATGGAAAACTCAGCCCCCTTTTGTGCACATCTCCAAGGGATTTCCTCTAGTAGTGAGCGATTCACTATGACTCGGTTCTTTATGAACGACTCTTTTAAGGCAGATGAATCAATTCAGAATCACATGGGGTTTTTTTTGTGTGCACACAAGACAAAAGGTGTGTACTACCTTGGCAGATAAACGTCACAGTACAGTGTTCCACAACACTTCTGGTCTCTGTGGGCCTCTTTGTCATCTCTTGATGCAGAATTTTTTGTAGTTCAGACCATCTGGACATCTACGGGCCCTAAATGTCAATAGTCAGTTCCACTATTCCCTTTGCAATGATGCAGGATTCCTAATATTTAAATAAAATTAATTTTGGCACAGTGGGTAGCGTTGAAGCCTCACGGCTCCAGGGTCTCAGGTTCGACTCACATCCCGAGATACTGTCGGCATGGGTTTCCTCTGGGTTCTCTGTTATTTCTCCACTTCCCAAAAACATGCCGGTAGATGGATATTCTCTAGGTGTGAATGTGTATGCATATTGCCCTGCTATAGACTGGTGTCCCATACCAGTGTATGGGTATTCCCGCGTCACTCCCATAAGTTCTGGACAGGTTCTGGATCCACTATGACTAGGATAAAGCTGTTACTGAAGATGAATGAATAATGATAGACACATCATTGTAGTTAATTTTGCTCATAGCGGAAAGGACAGTGCCATCAGGAACAGTAGTTTACATTTTACTAATCAGTCCATACAAGATTTCGGGGAGGTTTTTTTTGTGTGTGTGATTGTTGCAGCCAAAAATGCTTGACGTTGCTACGTTTTTTAAAAAAAAAATTGTGCAATTTGTGGACGGTTTTTATTCTGCTTTTTTTTGCGGAACATTACTTGAATTGGTGAAATTGCACTTTTGCACGGTCTTTCGCAGTCACATTTGTTGGTAAATGAGGCCTTTTAGCTGTACTCATGTTCCACGCACGTGAATTGAAGAGGGATTTGGCTGAATGCGCGTTGAGATGACGTCACATTTTTTCAAGACGCGTCGTCTTGGCCCAAATCTGCGGTAATTCTGAAAAACTGTTTGGTTTGTTTGGTTTTGCTGTAATTTCTGCGATCGAACAATCGACACAGCCGATGCAAATTATGAGCATAAATTGATGATTTTACATTTTGACTTTATATATATATATATATTAGAGCAAATTGCTTATAGTCAGACATTACT
This sequence comes from Stegophilus panzeri, assembly GCA_024331685.1. Lineage (NCBI taxonomy): Eukaryota > Metazoa > Chordata > Actinopteri > Siluriformes > Trichomycteridae > Stegophilus > Stegophilus panzeri. The sequence continues at coordinate 14,643,239 of JANDJT010000124.1, read as the reverse complement.
ACTCTACACAAATCAGCTGCATAACAAAAGAAAAGTACATAGAGACTAGTATATACAGTAGTGCACAGTGTGCTGTTTGAAACTCATACTGTGGTGCAAAATGGTATCGTGGTGAATCGAACGAATCATAAAGAATCATTCGAATCACGTACAAGAGTCGATTCGTTGACATTTCGAAGCCTTTCAGTACAGGCCAGGCGCGCGCGTGGAGCTGGCCGGGGGCGGGCTTTCCGCTAAACCCAGCGGTAGGCTGATTCACTATCGATCACTCGGGAAAAGTCTGGAGGGCGGAGGGGGGAAGGATAGATTTCCGTACGGAGGACGATCGCGTAGTGTGTGTGCGTGCATGCGTGCGTGCGTATGTGTGTGCGTGCATATGGTGTGGTCGGAGCACGGATTGATTTTCGCCTCGCGCTCGCGCTCGGAGTGACCGTTTTGTGAAAAGAAGAACACTAAAACTGTGTGTTGAATTCCGGAAATCCAAACACACACAGAAACACACACACTCACACTTTCTCTTTTTCACCTCGAGGACTCAGATCTCTACTTCGATTGTTTGCTCGTTGTGTTTTCGGGGCGCGGATGGTGAGAAGCTGCGATTGAATGCGTTGTGCATGGAGGAGTGAAGTTGGAGGAGGAAGAAGAAGAAGAAGAGGAGGAGGAGGAGGACGGGGAAAGCGGAGCTCCGGTTGTTGACTCGTTTGCGTGACGCGCGGAGTCTCCGGGTCGCTCCCCATCGCGCGCTGGATGGATGGGCATGGGGCAAACGGGATCTTACTACCGCGGGGCTGAGCGCCTTCTCACCGCCTCTCTGCTGCTTCTCATCACCCTCTCACTCCTGCTCCAGACTGGTGATTACTCTTATTCACTTTAATCCTCCCAGTTGAGTCACGTGCATAAGAGCTTGTATTAATATAACTAATAATAATAGTATAAATTTATGCTATAAAGTGTGAGCACGCGCTATACTTCTGATACACTTTATGTAGCTCATGTATTTTGTGGCTTTTATGTTGCATGGTGATCCTCTAAGCACGATGTTTGTTGCTTTAAATAGATTTTCTAAATAATAATAATAAAAAGAAGAATAAGTTGACCTGAAACTATATAATGCTTGTTGGAACAGATGCTGCATCAATCAACACTGAAGTGATTTCACACTCTTCTGACCTCAAGCAGAATGAACTGGAAGAAATGGTCTTGTTCTTGTCTACTTTCTTACACTAAGAACTGATCCTGATTCACATCGAATCAGACTGAAGCTGTGAAACTGACTCTTTGTCAAACTCAAGTGTTTCCTGTTTCTTGTTAGTCTTTTTTTTTTTTTTTTTTTTATTGTTGATGAGTTCATGATGGGACTGAGCCTCTAAATATGTCTGGTTCGATATATTTATGAGTGCTGGCCTACAGCTTATCAATGCCTGACTGCAGGCTCGCTTACTTTTACACATCATATGCAGTAAGTCCTCTCTGCTAGCTTTTTTTTTTTTTTTTTTTTTGACCTGGACAAGCTATAGGAATGGAGACTGTATAGAAGTATCTAAAGGAATAGAAATTCGAACTGAAATTTTGTGTGCATTCGTAACTAGGATGTTTCTCCGTAGTGATGTTGGCTGTATTTAACGTATTCTAATATCCTTACAAGTTAGGAAATACAGTATTTGGATCATCCTGTTCATTTTATTTCTTGATCTGCAAATTGAAGATGATTAACATACAATGATACTTCAATCTGCAAAAAAAAAAAAAAGATCTGTTTTTCCTCAGTAAACAGTGCAGGGTTTTTGTCTTTCAGAAATGTGTCTGTTGACGAAGGATTTGATGCATGTTAAATACCTGTAGTCTGCGTGCATGTTAATCATGTTTGTCTGAAACAGCCCATGTAGATGTCTTATTATACTCATTTGAAGAGCTTATGGTTTCTGAGAGCTCCGGTTGTTTGTGCAGAAGAGAGTGTGAACCCATTTGGTGTCCTGGTTTCCTTTGGTCTTGTCTGTCAGCCATTCCGAGTTAAAGGCAGCATTAATACAGTATTCCTGCACCATATCAACTGTGTACTCAGACCTTTAGAGTTAATTTAACCCAGTTCCTGTCCTAGCATTAATATAATCCTAGCATTTGTTCATCATTATTGTGATATTAGCTAAAACGGTTTACTAAATGTTTTATTGTGTGCTGTGAGGATCCTGATGAAACTCGGCTGTTCTAGACAGTTTCTGCAGGTTTTTGATAAATCATGGCATTCACATCCATTACCTAAACAGTTTCGATTAAAATAATGCAGGCTAATATTTAACTACGTCTAATCAAGGTTCAGTAATGCGGTTTTAAGACGCTACACTTTTAAAGATCGTATAGTCACAGTACAATATTTTGTCTCAATCGTGTAGATCCTAGACCATGGGTAACTGAGTACATCCTTCTTTAAACATCTCTAAGATGTTCAAGGATTACAATTTGTCCAGAAATCTCTTTTTAAGTAGATTTTATTTGTGTTGCAAATTCCCAGTGTCACTGTATGACCATGTGTTTCTTAGTCGTCACGGGTGCTTTGACCAGCCGGAATTTAAGACGTCTCTTAAGTGGGCTGACAAAATATTCTTTATTTCTGTTCTGGGCCGTGTACTTCTGCTGGAGTTGGTGGACTTCCAAATATGCAGGGAGTCTTGATTACATTTGACTGAGCAGAATGTTGTGCTGTCTCTTTCTGTTTGGCCTTTTCTCATTTCTAATAGCTTGTGGCTAGACAAGATGATGGAAAAATTAATCTATTGTTATCACCTGGCTTAGACATGCTCCTGTTAAACATGTGTGGAAAAGTCCAAACATATTTTTCAACACTAAAGGTAATCTGAAATATTTCAGGACAGCTTTGGAGCTGGAGATGTCAATTGGGACACGGTGGGTTATAAGCTTCCCCACTGTATGCAGTTGTTGAAGTTCACTCCTGGAGGAGAAGGAGGATGGGATTGGTGGTGGTGGTGCTGGTGGTGGTGGTGGGGGGTTTATGTGGGGGTGCAGTTGACCTCTCTGCCCTGGCCAAATTCCACATCTTGAAATTTCACTCGCTTCACACACCGGCGAGGGCCCCTCTGCAGCTGAGAAGCGCCTGGCCACCCTGAGAAAATATTTCCAGTGGCTTTAATTGCAACAAGGGTGTGCTCTGTGCTCCGAAACGACACACTTCAGCCCTGCAAATTAACTCAGCCTGTGAAACAAACACCTTGTTTTTTTCTCTCCGTTGCTCTCTCTCACTCTCTCTCAGCCTGTGGTTTATTACGAGCTTGGTTTTATGATCTCGGCTGAACCAGAAAAGAACACCAAGGACTTTGTTCTTTACACGCCTGAGGCACTGAGGCTGTGAGTTTACATTTAAAAAAAAAAAGAAGCAATTCAGATCCATGATGTGAGAATTATGACATGGTGTATGGCATGTGCGCTGTATATATACTATATATATTATTTTGTTTTGAAAACTTTTCAGGTTCTAATTTGTTCAGTTCAAAATATATTACAGAGGATGTATTAACGGTTGAGTCCGGCATCACTATTTGGTGGTACACCGAGACATTCTAACACAAACTGCAAGAGTTTGATTTGTACATGCCGCACTGCTAGTAATACTTTATGATCTGCTGCCCCCACCTGGGGGACCCCTGAGACATTCCATTCCTCACTCACTCTAAAATTACAAACAGCTTTAGGGGACGAAGACGACTGGCCTACTTTCCCTAACATCCCCCCCCACCCCCCCACCCCACCCCCATTTCTTCTCTTATCAAGTGTCCCAGTGTCATTGTTGTTATTGGTATGACTGTGGATCCAATTGCATGGCTCCCCTCATGACAGCGTTTTTGAAGTGGCAGTGTCAGGTGACGTGCTAATTGTGTTTCAGCTACCTAGCCACAAAAAAACAGACTGTGTCCATGACTGCCTAGAATCGGATTAGGATCAGCCGCAGTCGTGAGCTTCAGGGTCGACCGTTCTGCACGTGTCTGTAAAGATTTGGTCATCCACGTCGTTCTGAATGTGTAGTCATGTTAGACATCTCATCTCAGAAGACTAAGGCTTTGGGCTACTGAACTACGGAAGCTCAAATCGCAACAGCACCATGCTACCACTGTTGGGTTTTTGAGCGAGACCCTTAACCCTCAACAGCTTGGTTGTATCCTGTCTCAGTTATATATAAGGAGAAAAATGTCAGCCAAATAAGAAAATGTAAATGTGGTGAACAAACTAGAATTAAACAGGCATTTTCTCCCACTCTGAGCTCAGTTCCTTCATCTTGTAATGGTCTCAGACAAATGTCGGAGGGCAACATCTTGCCAATGCCCCACACATGCAGCTGGGTGAAGTGCTGGAGGCACACGAGTTTGCCGGGTGACGAGGTCATGCGGGGCCTCTGTGAAAAGCCTCTCTGTTTGTGGGTGAGATGTGGGACATGCATATCTAATGCGGTTACATCTACAGCTTCATCTTCTAGCATTATGTTTAGCTACCTATAGATCCATGCATTAGGACTAAGACTTGTGAACTGAAGCCTGTTTCTGTTTCCTGTTTCTAAATTTAACCGGACAGGATGCAACATAAGTAATAAAACCCATATTGCCATATTGACAGTTCATTATGCGGCCTTTCTCCTGCCATTTTTCAAAGCCTTTGCCTTTGTACCACAACATGGCTTCAGCTGGTCCTCCATATTGTTTTACAGCTTGTCAGTGAAACCCAATCTGCCCGTGCTTTGTCATGCCGGCTGCAGTGGAGGACGCTGGGCTGATCTTCCGCCACTGGCTGCACTACGCCATTATCATCTGATAATCAAATCAGGCGGATTTGAATGGGCTGCTCTTGCAGGCTTCACTGGGAGGCCGCTTAGTGTGCAAGATTGAGTCATTACAGGCGTGTTAATGGAGAGGCTGCAGCTGATATCAGATTATGAAAGGCCTCTCTAAACCACTCTCTCACTTTCTTTCTTAGTTTTTCTCTCTCACATTCTCGCACTCTCTGAGGTAATGCACTTGGAACACACTTTAAAGCGAGTCGCAAGCTAATGGTGTATGAATGTTCTTTTCTCGCTCTCTCAGGCATTTTATTTTGTGCTGTGTCATCGCCGGATAATGGAGTGAAGTGCTTTGCGTGTGAAAATTGCATAATCAATAATGAAACGGAGCCTCTTAGCGTTTTTAAACAAATACCACTGTGGCATGTGTATGTGGTGGCCACTTCGGAGTTGCACTTCGGAGTGTCCAAAGACACCAGAAAAGTTGATGGACCACATTGTAAAGCATATTAATGAAAACATTTATATATGTTATATATATAGCATATTAATGAAAACATCAAAGTTATATTTGAAGGGAACTTAGTTGAATATTAGCCAACATGTGGCTAAAGCTGCTTATTAGCTGCGTGTTTGTTGTCGGCTTTTTTGTATTTCTAGGCCAGGGTGTTATTTGGTACGTATTGCTTTCACAGTAGAAAAGCCTCCTCTGTTTTTATCCTTTGAGGTGCCGTTTTATTTGATCTTATTGGTGCAATAAACAGGCTCCTCTGGCGATAAGGGGAGATTTTACACGCTTGTTGAGTCGGCCGTCTCTCTCTCTGCCTTTACGCTGCAGTGTAAAACACGTCCCGTATCTGACCTTGAAGAAACACTTGGCACACCCTTTAGACAGATCTGGGACTTATAGGGAAATATTTGCACGTATGCACAGTGCAAAGCACACTACTCCTTAACAAACCTTTGAATGCAATCATGTTTCATATTGGGACAATGAGTAATTTGTAAGGCGGATGACATAATAACAACATAATTGCCTGTTATTATACATAATCAGATAATGGACTGTTTTTCCAACTTTGTTTACGTTCCTTTGAAAGCCTTGTCTCTCTTTTGTGAAAATGAAATGAAATGACTCTCAAATATATTTGGGATGTAAAAATGGATTGATAAAAACATTTATTAAACTCATGCTTTAAAAAAGTTATTTCAGTGTACATATGCTAATATGTATCTATTTGGACATGAGCTCAAAGCTGCCTTTTTTTTTTTTTTTTACCTTTTTAGTTTATGTTTCTAATCATATTGTGCACAATTTATCTTTAAATCAGTCACGTAAACAACAAAAAAAAGTTAATTAGTAAATTAATTGCCAAGAATTGTAACTGTAAGAAATTTGTAAAGCAAAAATGCTTGCAATATAATTCAATGAAAAGGTTTTATCTAGGAAGTAAGGAATAAAAAAAATACAGTGTGTGCTGTTAAGCTGTTAATCAGTGTTAAGCTGGTTATTTTCCTGTAGCTGCACATCCTGAAGTATTGTATACCACATCAGTTTGATTTCTCAAGTTTTTAACCGGTGTAATAAAAGAAATCAATTAATAATTTTTCAATCAAATCAAAACTATGTTTGACTGGTTGGTGAAAAGTATTTGAGGGGATAATGGGATCCGTTAGATCAGTAATGTTCTCACAGGTTTTGTGAGTATGGCTGAAATACATTGAGGGGCGTTTTGTCATTTTCCTTCTCGTCCTCTTCCAGGTGAAAGTCAGGTCCAGACTCCGCAGTGCCGTATCCAGAAGTGCACCACAGACTTCGTCTCGCTCACGTCTCACCTGAACCCGTCTCTGGATGGCTTCGACACTGAGTTTTGCAAGGCGCTGCGGGCCTACTCCGGTTGTACACACCGCACCGCCAAAAGCTGCAGGGGCAACCTGGTTTTCCACTCAGCCATGCTGGGCATTAGTGATCTCATGAGCCAGAGGAACTGCTCCAAAGACGGTCCAACGTCCTCCACACACCCAGCCGTTTCTATCGAGCCCTGCAACTACCACAGCCGCTTCCATCATCATCAGGCTGCACCAACCGCCACAGGCACAGGAGTCCCCGGTGCACCGGAGCACGCACGGCCCAACTACCTGTTCTGTGGTCTGTTTGGAGACCCGCACCTTCGGACTTTTAAGGACCAGTTTCAGACGTGCAAAGTGGAGGGGGCGTGGCCTCTTATTGATAATAATTACCTGTCAGTGCAGGTAACGAATGTGCCAGTGGTGCAGGGATCAAGTGCCACAGCAACAAACAAGGTGAGCTGTCCTACTGATGTGTGTTGTGGAACTATACTAGAGGAATGAACACAATTCTCTAATTATATATACATCAGAATGTTACAAGTTTATCACACCAAACCGATTCGATTTAGTTTTCATTTCGTATGTTTACTGCTGTTTATAGTCATTTATACCGCAGTGCTGTTGATTTCTCGAATCTGATTGAACAGAAGCTGTTGATTCGTTTTGTGTAACAGCAGCTCAGGGAATAGTATTGTAAATCACAGAGTTATATTAATGCATGTGTTATAATGCGTAATTGTTTCTATAGTAACAGTTCATTCACTTTGACTTGTATGGCAGACGCGCCACATAATCTCGGGCTAATAATAAAACGTGCTGAAAGTCAACAATGCGAAACGTATCATCGTTAATATCGTGTCATCGTAACGTATCATCGTTAATTTCTGTAAGGAGACGTTTATTTAATTTTCATGAAAGGAGACTCCAGTTTCGGTGCTTTGAAACAGTTTTCCGCTTCACGACAGAAGACGTTGCGCTTTTTTGTTTCTCGCTAGCATGACAAGCACTATTTTTTCATTTAAGACAGAGGAGAAAGAAAGACTGATGAGGGAACGACTATTTATAGCTTCTATAATGTAAGCGATCAAAGGAATTAACTTGCTTTGTGGATGTCCCACAACTCTAAATGGAATTATGTAGTTTTGTTCTTTAATTATTATTTTTTTAAACTGTAAATTAGCTGTGGTATAAGAGAAATTGAATGTCTCTTATAGGAAAATATTAAACTTTGGGAGACACAAATTATCTTCACAAGACTTGCACAAGACATTTACATACAATAACAGGTCTGTGGTGCTCCCTTTTTATGGATGGAGAGAGGATAGGAAGACTAACACATTTTGCAGGGTTACTGATCAGAAGGTCGGGGGTTCAAGCCCCAGCACTGCCAAGCTGCCACTGTTGGGCCCTTGAGCAAGGCCCTTAACCCTCTCTGTGGCAGTGTATCATGGCTGACCCTGCGCTCTGACCCCAGCTTCTTAACATGCTGGGATATGTGAAAAAAATAATCTCACAGTGCTGTAATGTATATGTAACTAATAAAGACTAATAAAACAAATAAATAATAATAAAAGATGGGTTGTAGTTAAGAAATTATATAGCTACAAATTGCACCTATATGTGTATACCTGGTGTGTACACACATACACTATAGATGCAATTTGTAGCTATACAATGGTTTTAATATGTAGGTAGAGGTTTAGTTGTATTACATTAATTTGCCCATATTCATTGACTATTTCAGACTTGACCAGTATAGAGAAGCTGGATGATGTCATGCTACTACAGTGTTACTAGTCCATACACATCCTGGTCACATTGTATTTTCTCACCAATCAACCTTTTTCTAAGCACTATATAAGTTTAATTAGCATATTATGAGTAGCAGACTCAAAAAAAAAAAAAAAGAAACAAGTCAGTTAAAGCCGTACATGCCTGAGAAGTCTACGAGGCATGACAACTTTGACTGAGTGTCCACAGGTGTTAGCTGAACAAAGCACAAGTGCTCAGGTCTTGTGACTAACACGTCTCTAATGTTAATGACTGGATATAGCCTGGGCTCAGGCGTGACCCTTAATAAGGTGGCCTTGAAAGAAGGCTCTGTCTCCATTTTTCCAAGTTGTATGGCTGTCAGACCTCACACATACACACACACACACACACACACACACACACACACACACACACACACACACATATATACATGTACACACACCATGACAGTTTATTGGCTGCTTCATGCTAGATGCCATTTTATCTTTCAGTGATTGTAAATATTTGTCAAACTAGCGGGCTGAGAGAGTTTAGCGATACATGTTCTACACAAGTTGTCTCCTCTCACCCAAGGTCGAGTGAGGGGTACAGCACTTGGCTGTGTGAGGGGTATAACTACCCACGTCTCATTTGTGACCTTGTGACTTTGGAGGTGGGGCGCGTTATTAGCGCTTGGCCGTAATTATTAGCACACACTGCTTGACTGAGGCCCTTTCAGCTGCCTCACCTAATGGCTAGCTAGTGGTCATTTTTCATCCATGTCATGGGAACAAAGCTTGCATTCATCCTGCACTAATGTAACGCCGCACATCTTGTTAGTCAGCAGGCTTCCATTTTTTTTTCTGTGTTATGGATCAGCGTGACTTTAAATCTGTACAGTATGTTTGTGTGCTCGTAGGGCAAGTGCATGCTAACAGGCAAATACATGTGACATCGATTGCTAACTGAACCAGCAAATATATTTTTTTATATTTATGGTTTCTCCTCTTAGTTAAATGCTTAAAACATTGATTCTGCCTGATAAAACATATATTAATATATATATATAAATAATCTATTATTGCATATTATCAGTATTATGCTAATTTGGTGCTGATGATAAATGAAGCATTTTGAGTTCGGTCTGCGTGACCAGAGGGTTGTGTTTTTTAATACCAGGATTGATCCTGTGCCATGAAACCAGCTTCCCAACCGTGGGGGGAAAAAAGTATTTGCCCCCTAGAGAATAAGCATTAAAGGAATAGCTTGTCATTCTCAGAGCCTTATGTGGAATGTGAGATAAATTGCAATTATAATGAAAATGCTAAGACCCCTCCTACTCCTCCTCTTCCTCCTTTTCTCCTCCTCCTCCTTCTCCTCCCTCCAAGCAACACACCCAACTTTTCAGTTGAAAAAAGACAGTGCTGAGCATCTCTGTTCCTGCATCATAATGCAATCATAGTTTTTTGAACAAAAGAACAGGAAATGCATTTTTAATACATTTAAAAGCCGCTCTGCTTGGTCCAGTCTTTGTAGATACTGTAGAAGTGCTTGATTAGATCTATTACTGCATTCAGATGTGGTGGTGTTAAATATTTTTTTTTAAATAGGTAATACCACATGAATGGCACACATATGTGGTATTCACTGCTTCAGAAGTCACAATATTCTACTGACACTGAATTTATGATATGGGAAGCAATGTGGTGTTTCTCAATATGGCTTGTACAGCCTTTTATCCACACACCTGAGGGAAATATTGATATTCATGATAGCTTGGTCACAGTGTCTTGGATGATGAGTGAAAAACATGAATTCATATGCACCTTATGTAAAAAAAAAAAAAAAAATGAATGCAAGAACAACTGACCATGTTCTAACTTCTGTTTCCAGATCACTGTCATCTTCAAACCGTATCAGGAGTGTACAGAGCAGAAGGTGTACCAGGCGGTGACGGATGACCTGCCAGCGGCGTTCGTGGACGGCACTGTTGTAGGTGGCACTAGTGAGATGCGCAGCCTTGTGGTGCTGGAAAAGCTGGCGGGTCGCCATGTGGAGCTGCACGCTGCCTACATCGGTGTTACGGTGGTGGTGCGCCAGCTGGGCCGTTACCTTACGCTAGCCGTACGCATGCCCCACGAGCTTGCTATGGCCTATGATGACACTCAGGACCTGCAGCTGTGCGTGAACGGCTGCCCTGCCTCAGAACGCATTGAGCTGCCTGCTCTCGGCCTCCAGCATGGCAGCACTCCCGCTCTCCCTCCTCTGTCTCCTCCTCAGCAGGCCTTCAGCCTCGAGAGCGCCTCCAGGAAGTGCAGTGAGCAGCTGCAGGTCCAGGACATCTATTTCCACTCATGCGTCTTTGACCTGCTCACCACCGGCGACGCCAACTTCACCGCCGCCGCCTACAGCGCCCTCAAGGACGTGGAAGCGCTGCACCCCGAGAGGGAGCGCTGGCACATTTTCCCTCGTTCCACAGCTGGTTTAAGACTGACAGCAGCCCTGAATGCACTTCTCGTTTGCTTATTCGCCGCTGCACTTTTGTAAACAGCGTGGCCATGACTGATTCGACTTTCTAATAAAATTCACGGAAGCACGAGGAGACTTTGTAAACAATCAGAGCATTACTTGTATATATTGTGTAGACGGAGGAGACAGGAGACGCTCCTTTGTATGACTGTAAATTTGTGTACATGCCATTTTCAGGAGAGCTGTGGTGCTCGGTGAATTTTTTTATGTGTGTCAAATTTTTGTGACTTTTGTTTTGGTGTCGTCCTTGCGAGAGGAAGTCTGAATGGAAGCACTTTATTTTTTATTTCATTGCGACTACAGAACAGTGTTCCACAGAACCGCAGAGCTCAATAGTCTTGGATAGCTTGTCTTTTTAATACCCACAGGCGCTTTTTCATGCTCTTTACTTGTGTCTGTATGTAGATAGGACATGTCTCACCATGGTACTCCACAGAACAAGTGAACAGTTGGTTATTTCAAGAGTGCAGTTATTAGTACAGTAGTGAATAGTAACGTGGCTAGATTTCCAAGGATCACGGTCGTAACACATCCACAATATCGGTCTAGATATCATTCCTTGTTTGTAGTCTAGAGCTCAATATTGTTGTTGGACTTTTGTGTAAGTGTTGAGTAAAATATGAAGTATTCAAACCAACACAGCAGACATGGGTTGAAGTAAAACAGGGATCTTATAAGGAACTGTTCAGTGGTCTGTTCTCCATCCGGCAGACCAAATTTCATTTAGTTCGCATTTAATTCAGTCCTGCATTTCATCAGTAACAATCAGAATGTCTTCGTATCCGGCGTGACTAAATATAGATGGCGAAACATTTCATAGATGGACGCGTATGTCATAAATTCAGTCTGATTAGATTTATCTTTTCTTCTCAGTGCAGTAATGGTTGGGAATTAAACATGCTGAAGAAACTAGATTGCTAAAAATGAGTCACGTTTTCGATTCCATGCAATTAGATGGAACTGAACTGAAGCTTTTCCTTCAGCCACTCTTGGCTCACGACCTTTTCTTTAGTCTCTTTATTGACAAACAAGGTAGACCATCAATTACAGCATATCTATTGTTCAGTATAATGTTCTCCAACCAAACATTTTGTGTCATTCTGCTATTCTTCATACGAAGGAATGAATTTTGCCATAAAGTATAGTCAATGTGATTGCAGACATTATTGGCGTTTCCTAATTCACGTGTGAAGCTTGTGACATTACAGTATGCTTTGCGCACTGATGTCATGCAGGAACGCAACTGGTGTAAAACCTTCTTTGCCAGGATTCATAGGCGTGCATCTAAGAAAGCAGTTCTCCCCGGAAGATGCTTTTTTGGTCTCTTTTTAACAAAGTTTAAGGTTTTTTCTGTGACAAAGCTCACTCTGCTTAGGATTTACATTTAACTGACTATGCCAGCAATGCTTATTTTTTACGCTGAATGCCTTACAGTGCATCCTAAATGAATCAACACTCCCATCCTAAAAAAGACTTGCTACTGTAGACTCACAATTATACATTCGTTTGTTTGCAACTACTGCCAGTGCTGAAGAGCTGCTAACATACTGTGACTAGATTTTATTTGGAACACTGGGATTTTCTGTGATTGGCCAAATCCTTGATGATTATTGATTGGCCAAATCCTAGATAGGCTTTATTTTGCCATATAATAGAAAAGACCAGAGCAAAGCATCTGAGTGCAATTAACTGCAAAGATAAGCCTTCATCCTGTGTTTTTGCTTTGTTGCGTTTGATCTTGTGATTTTTTTTTTTTGAGTGAAATCTGTTTTTGTGAAGAGTGACTGCTCGATGTTTATACTTAAATTATTTATGAAATATAGTGTATTGTTAGAGAAGGTCCATATTCTTGCTGTTTGGAGGAAAAAAAAAACATTTCAGACGTGATTGTACTGCCACCTAGTGGACCACCGTTGTTACATCAGTGTTTTAGTAATGTTCTGGATGCGTTGACTGAAAACAAGGAGAGAAAAAAAAAAAGTGTTTTATTTAAAAACATTAAAAGAAAATACATACATTTTATAGGCTTTGAGTGGTTATTGATTTGTACTGCTTCTCTGTTCTGTATTATAGTGGTAATGACATATCTTACAAAAATGACGTTATTGTTATTTGCGTGGAGGACAGGGAAAACCCTTTATATGGTCAAATTTGGACATTTTCTAAAATATATATAGCTACCAAAACTACAGGTCTGAAATATGTTTCTCTTTCACATGTATCTCAATCATTAAAGCTCTAGCATTTTAAAGAAAAGTATAAGGTTTTACTTTAAAACCATTTTAAAATTTCCCCAAAAGTGAAAACAGAGAAAAGTTTTCATTAAAATTCGACTGAAAGATGCCCCACCTACCTCTACATTTATAACCTAATCTACTTATGGAAAAACAGTGTTACTCCCAAATATTTAAGAAAAATACATTTACTAGGTAAAGAGTTCTCGCTGATTATCATCATCATCCACATCAGTCTCTGCATCAGTGAGGTTATTAAGTAACTTAAATAAAAACATTTCTTGGTAAATATTTATAAATATTGATTGATAAGTCATAATTTTTTGGCTGTTTTCCAAACTTCAGCCACAGAGAAGCTGGTTTTCCGAGACTGGTTTTCCTCACATGTATTATTACTTACTGTGTTATTAATAACTAAATCATACACATTCATGTCTAACAGCCAAATGATTTATATTATGAGTGATGAAAGAACATCCGTTAAATGTACAAAATTGAACATGCTCACAAAACTTGCACAATAGTCACAGTGTTTGTTTTTAACATTACTCATAGAATATGAGCTTGACATTCCCTTGAATGAGAGGTAACTGAACAGACTGCCATTCAACGCTGTTTAGTGCACTTCACCTGTTCTTCATAGCTTGAGGTTTATTTGTAATCAGATAACTCCTTGCTCTCACACCACAAAATGTAGCACCTGTGTTTGCATCAGACAGCTTGGTTTCATTATCTGATGGCAAGGCCTGAGGAAAAGCCCAACATTCAAAACACTCAGCTCCTACACACTGATGGCTGTAATTTGCCAGGAGTGAGCTGCATTTCAAGTGGAATAGTTCTTCTACAATCTTTCTATGGAGCTCAGTTCTTCATTCAGCACTACATGACATTCTGACAGAGGAAAGAAACATTACTGAGCATAAATAATAATAATAATAATAATAATAATAATAATAATAATTAAAGAATTAAAGAATTACATTCTATTTACAGTAGAGAAGTAGATTATAATGGAGCATTTACCATCTTATTACAGCTTGTGCTGTCATCAAGACATTGAAGACTGTGATCTTTACAAGGAGAATCCTAAGACACTGAATGACCAGAAGGAGAGTGCGTGCTCGGATAGCTGGTGGAATGAGAAAAAGAAAAACTCTGGTTACTTTGACCCCTTCTTAAAACTGGCTCATATAAAAATACTAAATATACAGTATGACTGCAAATATATGACTAACCATTAGAAAAACTTTGGTACTCAGAAGATGTGTGTTCCATGTTGCCATTATCAAAATCTAACAGGGAAAAAAGAAAACACACTAATAATCAACAAATTAATTGCATAATGTATTTGAACATTGCCATAAGTCAGCGTTTACAATGAATGGGTAACGCAGACATGTTAAAGTCAAGGATGAAACATACTCACAGCAATTTGACACAATTTCAGATGATGAGCTGTTGATTTACCTGTTCTCCTCTTTTGCAATCCATAGTAGTGTCCAGCCTTGAAGTGAATCATGCTTCTGTGACTGATGAAGCAGGTGTACGTGTCCCATTCTGTAGAAACTAGTGATCGAACAGACACTGCATTCTGAGCATCTTCTTTTCCGAGTATGTTATATAAGGCAGGGTTTGAGCTGCTGGTACTTTTGGAGAGCCAGGCCATCCCTCCTTCCCTGTTTAGGACATCATTGACCACACAGACCAGGATGGTCAAACCTCCATGGTCCAGCGGGATGTGGAAAAAGGGTGATAGGGAAAAGGGGGCGGCCTTTACATTCACCATGTTATCCACTGTCAAATAGACATCATGAAACCAATGAACATCCAAGAATCAATATGGCATTGGCATGCCAACAACCCA
>JANDJT010000124.1:14599975-14620779 GCA_024331685.1 Stegophilus panzeri | reverse complement strand
TAACCTAATTAGTTACAAAATGTTCCTCCAGCTGTTTCTTTTTAGTAACACTTACTTTTCCAGACTTTTGTTGCCCCCTGTCCCAAATTTTGAGACATGTTGTGGCCATCAAATTCAAAATTATTTTTTTTTATTTTTTTTTTTTCTTAAAATGGCACATTTCCTCTGTTTAAACATTTGATATGTTTTCTATGTTCTATAATAACATATGGGTTTATGAGATTTGCAAATCATTGCATTCTGTTTTTATTTACATTTTACACTACATCTGTGAAGATGTAAACTGAATAATCCCGAGTCTATAAAATGTGTAATACTGTTCTTTAGTGGTTTGGAAACCTGGTCACTATGGAGTGGTGGAATGATATATGGCTTAACGAGGGCTTTGCACAATATATGGAGTTTGTTTCCGTCGAGGCTACGTATCCACAACTGAAAGCAGTATGTTTTTATTCCTCAAGTCTTTTTTTTATTATTTATCTTATGTCACTAATGAAAATGTTTCACCAGCATTTGTTCTTTTTGACCTGACTTTCAGGAGGATTACCTGTTGGACATCTGCTTTATAGCGATTGGTCGAGATTCACTCAACTCATCCAGAGCCATCTCATCCTCTGCAGAGAACCCCACTCAGATAAAGGAGATGTTTGATGCAGTGTCTTATGACAAGGTAATTTTCTACCAGTATCAAAGACATCTTTTGAATCATTTTCCTGTGTATTGGGATTGTATCTACTGTATATCGGGATTTCCCCACAAAAAAATTCAAGTGTGAATCCCCCAACTGACATTTAAAGCAGATTTTAATCTGGTCACTCGAACAACCAGAGGCCTGGGGTGCATTTAACCAGATGTTCTGAGTAAAATACACTCTCAAGCCACATTTTAAAAACACAATTTTGTTATAAGATCTGTGACTGCCAAATTAGAAACACCATACAAAATTGTTATTATTAATGTGTCAATCATCAACGAAAACAAGTGTTATGAGCTGATGTATAATTAGATTTTGGTCTGGGCATCCAGAGACGTTTGACTATAGTCAAAATGTATATGATTATTTTTATCATGACACAATCCAGATACAAGACATAAAATATCCAGTTCTAAACAGGTCAGTCAAAGTTTTCCTCCAATTAATTTATTTATATTGGACCCGCTTGTGTTAAATGTTTAGGGGGCATGCATTCTACACATGCTGAGGCATTTCCTGACAGACGATGTGTTCCAGAGTGGCATAGTCAGGTACCTGAGGAAGTTCAGTTACAAGAATGCCAAAAATGAGGATCTATGGGACAGCCTGGTCAATGTAAAAACTTTTGCTCATTTATGGAATTATGGCATTCTGCATTAATAATCAGTTCTAATGTGAAATATTTCATATTTCTCTGCTCTATAGACCTGCTCCGAAGAGGATTTTACGTTAGGAGAATACTGCTACAGTGACGGACAGGCTACCAAAAATGCTGTATGATTCATTCCACGTGTAAGAATCTTCGATTAATAATGATCAACTAGAGCGTTTGTCACTCACTGCTTGTTCTGTAGTATCTGTTTGCAGGGGAGCACATAGACCTGAAGAAGATGATGTACACGTGGACTCTACAGAAGGGCATCCCTTTGGTGACGGTGAAGCGACAGGGGACCAAGCTTTACATTGAGCAGGAGAGATTCGTAAAGACGGTCCAGCCCAGTGACCCACTGTGGCACTCAATGCAAGCTGGGTGATTACCAAAAGCCCTCATGTTTGCTTAAACCTTAATGGAGGAGTCCAGAATATTTTCTGTGCTTGTTCTATTCAGTTGGAATAATTTCTCATTCTTTCACCTAAACAGCTATCTGTGGCACATTCCATTGACCTACAAAACAAGCCATTCCAGTGAAGAAATGAGGCATATATTAGAGACAAAGTCAGGTCTGAACTACTACAAGATAATTTATATAACTCAGAGTCAGGTAAGGAAGCAGTTACATATTTAATAAAACGTGTAATAATTTCACAGATATGCTGATCCTGGAGCAGGACGTGGGCTGGGTGAAGTTTAACACAGACATGAATGGCTACTACATTATCCACTATGACACGGAGGGTTGGAGTGCATTAATTAACCTTCTGCAAGTAAACCACAGTGCCGTGAGCTTTAAGGACAGAGCCAACCTCATTCACAATGCTTTTCAGCTGGTCACGTAAGTTATCAACACAGTATGAAGACTAATGAACTGTTAGAAATCTTAAATGATATGTAAATGCATTTTGCTACCAGTTTGCAAGCTATTTTAGAAAAGTTAGTTGCTTTGTTATTAAGCGAGCTAAAAAAAAAATTCCTGGTTTGAACACAAGGTGTCGTACTTAAGTTTAAAAAATAAATAACTAAATAAATCTAAAAATGGATCAGTTCCCTGTGTCCTAGTCTTTCCCCTCTGCAGAATATTAATTATTTAGGACTATAAACTATAGATTATACATATAAATTATTTAGGACTATAAACTGCACACTGGCAAGATTAATATATTTTATATTTAGTACTTTTTTTTATTATTATTCAGAGGAAGGTTTCTCTAATTAAAACCTAGTACGTTATTCACTTAGATTAAATATTTTAAAAAATGATTTAAATAAAAAATAAAATTATAGTATATTAGTGGCAGTCAATCAGGCCTCATATTAGCCCAATAACAATTATTATATAATTGCCTGATCTTAATTATTTGAGCTGATCAGGATTATTTAAAGTGATTGTGATTAATTGATTGATCTCTCACTCATTTCCATTTCCACATAAATATAAGTAGCTCATTAATACAATGTTGCTTTTAAATTAATTTATTAATTTAACCAAATACCTGCACTATCATATTTTAATAGTTTTTGAATTATTCGAAACAATATACACTATACGACAAAAATTTGTTGACACCTGATAAGAAACATTTGAACACCCCTGCATTATAAAGCGAAAATATGTATCGATATCTTCTGTTTTCTTTTCTATACACTTTTTTTTGTTCTTTTTACCTGATCTCTCCAGGGCAGGGCGCTTGACACTGAACCGGGCTTTGGACCTGATCACCTACTTAAAGTCGGAGACACACAATGTTCCCCTCCTCCAAGGCATCGGATATTTAGAATCGTTTTACAAGATGATAGAGAAGAGAAATATAGCTGATGTCACCCAAAATCTCAAGGTATTTCACCATCAGATGTCAGATTTATGTTTGTTAACCTGTTTATTTGGCTGCTAACACACTACTGCGTCTGTATTACTAGCAGACCATACTGTCAGTTTGTGATCAGTGGTTCTGCCTTGACTTTAACTGAATTAATGTAATGTGCCAGACGTCCCTCAACAAGATATTTCCAGGACATTCGAGTCAATCTAATTTCATCTCCATGTTTGCATCTCAGATAGAGGGCTGTTTTGTTTTTTTTAGGAGGATTACAGGCTGTCAGATTTTTTCTTCATGTGAGATTGCAAATATCCTGCCTTAAGGCCTCTTCTTTTCACAGAATGGATTGAAAGATTTTGCTATGTGGGTAGACAGTGACCCCTTGTGTGTGATTGCTTTTGTCCCACAGACCTACATCCTGCAGTATTTTAGAAACGTGATAGACAAGCAGACCTGGAGTGACGAGGGCACGGTCTCAGATAGAAGGCTGCGCTCAGAGCTTCTGTCCCTGGCGTGTGATCTTGGTTACTCTCCCTGTGTGAAAAAGGCCAAACATTTCTTCCAAAGCTGGATGCACTCTAATGGAACCATTAGGTGATTTGATGTAGTGTAACAGTCTTTTTTTTTTTTTTTTTTTTTTTTTTTCCCCCCCAAAATGACTTGCTATTGGTTTGTGCCAGGTGATAATCATGATCAGCGTATTTTGTAATTGATCATAAATTCCATACTAACAGCACTGTGTGCATCTCAGTTGATTGTGAATAGTTTACAGAGTGTGAATTGGTGTCTATAGCTTACCCACTGATGTGGCTGAGACCATCTACACAGTCGGAGCTCAGGATAATAACGGCTGGCACTACTTGCTGGAAAAGTATGCGCTTTCCATAAGTGCAGCAGAGAAAAGCAAAATCCTCTCAGCATTGACGAGCAACAAGGATCCCAATAAGCTGCTAAGGTATATTATTATCTACACGATTGCACTTTGTTTAATTTAGTTTGTAGGATAACATTAAAAGATTTTTGGATTGATGCAGATAGACTGTTAAATGCTTTACATAATGAATACAACTGAATTTGATTTCAGGTTGCTAGAGCTTGGAATGGAAGGCTCAGTGATAAAAGCCCAGGATTTATCTACAGTAATATACACTGTGGCCATAAATCCAGCAGGTCATTTCCTAGCTTGGGATTTTGTAAAGAGCAACTGGAATAAACTGGTAGAAAAGTAAGTACAGCTTGTATCAGTGTATCACTATATCAGTAAGTAAAGCTCATACAGGTACAAGAGTGAGAATGAATCTGTGAGAAGTCATTTCCTCTTGAAGTTAAAAAAACAAACAAAACCACAGCTTGTCATGTTACTGAGAAAACATAAAGTACAAGGTCCTCTGTCCTGAAGACTATCCCATGATGGAAAAATTGCCATTATAAAACACCTGAGACACCTTCCACAAATGTTAGAGGAACGTTACAGAAAGCTTTACCATATCAACAGTTACACAGGTTTTCTTTCTTAAATTTGAAAGTTTTTATTATTATTATTATTATTATTATTATTATTATTATGGCAGTTCTCCAGTTGTCCTCAGACCACTTTTGGTAGGTACTAACCACTGCATACCGGAAACACCCCAAAAGGCCTGCCGTTCTGGAGATGCTCTGACCCAGTCGTCTAGCCATTACAATTTTGTCAATTTTGTCAAAGTCGCTCAGATCCTTACACTTGCCCATTTTTCCTGCTTCCAACACATCAACTTCTAGACATGACTGCTCACTTCCTGTCTAATATATCCCACCCCTTGACAGGTGCCAATGTAACGAGATAATCAATGTTATTCAGTTCACCTGTGAGTGATTTTAATGTTATGGTTGATCGTTGTATTTGCCATACAACTCCCTGTGACTTAGCTGTTAGCAGTAAAAATTGTGTGTAGTATAGAGTTTCCAAAGAAAAAGGTAGTTTAAAATGAAAGCATGACATAAGATGTCCAAACAAAGTATATATTCTTTCCTTCTTTGCAGATTTCAGCTTGGATCGTTTTGTATCAGAAATATAATCATAGGTACAACCGGGCAGTTTTCATCTAAAGAGGAGCTCACTGATGTGAGTTTCATCTTGTTTATTTTAAAATGATTCAGCATCTTTATCACTGTTCTGTGGAACCCTTACACAAAACACGCATGCTTTACTTTTCCAGATCAAGGATTTCTTCAGTTCCATTCGGGAACAGTCGTCTCAGCTCCGCATCACTCAGGTGGCTGTGGAGAACGTGGAGAAAAACATTCTGTGGCTGGAGAGGAATTTAGAAACTCTGAGGATGTGGCTTCAGGAGAGACTGAATTAGAAATTTCACATGCTTTGGAAAAACATGCAGATGAATTAATAGAAACTTTCACTTTTTTTTTTATAAGCAAAGAAACACATTTCATATCAGAATGCAGCACTTAAAGCTCTGATGAGAAAGTTTTACCTACAAGCATGGTTTGAGTTGTTTTGTATATAAGGGTAAATGGAAATATGGGGAAACAGAAATATGTTGCCTGTGTGGTGATCGGTGTTCCATTTCCTTTAAGTTTTCTAAAATGAATTGTTAAATATTTTTAAATGCTTAAATATGGTTTGTTGGTTTCTGATTCCTTAATAAAATGAAACTTAAATACCTAGGTCATCATTCTGGCTTTCTGGGTGGCCTGCTTTTGTTTTCTAATTTACGTATGACCTATGCGGTCTCTATGAAGTAATAATACACAGATGTCTAAAATGCATGTTTGTTCCTTTAGCCTGAATGTGGAGCTAAACTTTTTTCTGAAAGATGACACCATGTCAGACAACGGCTATAAAAGAAGTTGCTTTTCCGGTGTTGTTAGCAGTTGTTAGCGTTTGCACTTCCTTTATAAACACCTTATGTACGTTCTTAAAAATCCACTCTGAATGACTTGCTTATGAATTTTATAATTAACGTGATATTCAGTGGCATCCAATATTTATTTTTGAGTGAAATTCAGAGAGGATTTAAAAACTAACCTTCACCAACAAGTTGGTCTGTTTGCACTAGTTTCCTATGTTACCCAAAATGCCTTTTAGTAGTGCCCCAAGTTCCCTGTGATAGACTCCATTCGGCAACAGTCGTCTGTTAATAAAATGAAACTTAAATAACTGGGTCATCATTCTGGCTTCACACACTGTGTGTGTGTGGGTACTTTTAGCACCTGCTGAGAGTAATGCCCTGGGATTTAGCTCTTGCTTCATCTCAATGCAGCAGTGCTTTAGTCCTTTAGTCTGTCTACTCATCTGTATGCACTGCTCAAACAGATCAGGTTCCAAAGCTTCAACTTTTCATGCTAATACCACCATCACAGATAATTTACGATCCGAGTCGTTGCTGTGCATTGTGGAACTTTGAGTCCAATATTTGTTATCTCCTCTATGTCTACATTGGATTTCTCATTAATATGACATTGAATATCACTGGAAAATGATGAGTCTGTAAAGAAGTTCTTGCACATTTGTTTTTAGGAGCTAACAACGAAACCTGACCATTATCGCATATATTTGAGATAGTTGAAATCCATCCATCCATTTTCCATACCGCTTATCCTACACAGGGTCATGGGAGAGTCTGGAGTCTATCACAGGGAACTTGGGGCACAAGGCCTGCCAACCCATTGCAGGGCACATTCAAGCATACATTCACACACTACGGACAATTTGGAAATGCCAGTCAGCCTACAACACATGTCTTTGGACTGCCTACAGTTATATGATAGAACAATAGGCTATTGTGAGAGCCACAAATGAATAATAGTGAAACAAATTGACAGCATGTGATAGCTCAAATTGGTGGGCAGTGACCCTGGGTGCTTTCTCACTGTGTTCAGTATTTTGCCCTGGCTATGGAGTCTGTTTGCTTCATAACCCAGCTGGAGTATGGATCCCTAGGTATGATTGTAATATGTTTTCATTGATTTGAATTTGGGAACTAGTTCCTTGTTAGGATGGTTAGATTCCATCTCATGTAATGCTTTCTTTCACTTCTTTGGTGATTAGTGCACAGTATTGGTCTTGGGACTACATCACTGTACATACTAGTGTTTTCTGTGCTCCGAACACACCTAATTCAACACACCCAATCAGCTCGGATCTGATCGGATTTCGGCTATCGGATTGGATCTAATCTTGAAAACGGGTTGTTCAAAAGAAAAAAAATAAATAAAGAATTCTGAAATCAGATTAAATCATGTAATCCAATCTTGCTTTTGATCTGGGTCAGGGTGATCCAATCCAATATTGCTTTTTTTTTTTTTTTTTACAGACTCACAGGTAAAATGGATTACTTAATCCTTTATAGCAAAACATGGGATTTTCAAATCCGGATGATTTTGATCCAGATTGAATTTTTTTTTTTGAACAACTGGGCCCTGTAGATGATCTGAACTGATCCACAGCTCAGAGAATGATTAGACCGTGTAGTACTGGTACTCGCCGCCTGGAGCAGTGCTAGATGTAAACCAGTGCACTTAGCACTCAGGAAGGAACATGTCGTACTTCTAAAACAGGGATTGGGAACCGTAATGCTTCAACTCATGTGCTGTTCTTCCACTGAGATCCACACAGAGCGTTTATCTTATTATTTCGAGTCCAGAGAAGTGAGACAGGTCAGCAGCTCATGGTGCTGGAAGTGAACTAGCTTGCTAGACAAGCTAAGCCAGTTTTCAGCAGCAGCGTGTTTGTTTTTTTGTTGTTAACCGAGTGTTTTTTTTATTATTATTTTTTTTAAATTTAATAATACCTTCACTTTGCTGTGGATCAACGTGTTATACGAGATATCACCCGGACGTGAGCTAACATCTAAATATGGATCCCTTTGACAGTGGTAAGCCAACAAGCCCTGACTTATCAGCTAAGCTATCTGTTGTGACAAGAGCAATAATATGTAATATTATTTATTACTCCCAAACACCAGATACGTTAATCCGCTAGTTTGTACATAATGCACGTTTCCTGTAAATGATGTTCAACCCACTGACACACTATCGTACCGCTCCTGTTTTTCACTTGCAAGCAGTGCAGCTAAGCTAATCAAGTAGCTAGCGTCGTGTTTTTCAGTGTGGTCAACTGACAAATACGTGCAGATGGTCCAAAATGTGGGAGAGAAGTTGGCTTAACAAGTAGTTTTGTATCTAGCTCTCTAATATATATGTGTACGAAAAAAAAAAGGGTGAAAGAAAGCTTTGATGCAGACGTTGAGTGAATGAGTAATGTCATGTCAACAACATGAGAGACTCTTAGCGGCCATACTTAAAGCTTCGTTGTCACTTAATGTCATCAGAGATAAGAGCTGCTTTTGCTTAACTAGCTAGAGTTCTCTCTCTCTCTCTCTCTCTCTCTCCCTCTCTCTCTTTCTCACACACACACAAAACAAAACAAAACAAAACAAAACAAAAAAAACCTGTACCTTTCATTGTCACTGGAGTGTTCAAGGATATATTGTTTTGTACTTTTAGTATGTATATTTCAACAGGAATACGTGGATATATGTGTGCCTTTTAAAATGACTTAAAAATAATTGAATGCACACAACCAGAGCTCAGTTAGTTTTTATAATCAAGTTTTAAAGGTGCACTACACTTTTAGGTAAAATATATAAGCTTAATGTACAAAAGGTGTACCCTTTAGAGTACCACCTCATTGACAAGGAAAGGTAGAGTTGACTACTCTTTATCTCTGAGAGTGTTTGTAGATTCTGGTAGAGAGGAATCACTTTCTGAATTACCACTATTTACTTAGTCTACTTACTTACAAATTCTACAAAATAATAATAATAATAATTAGAACGAATAACAGCAATTAGGACATTGCAGACATATATTAAAAGTAACTTAAAAGCTGGTAAAGATGGTCTACTGGCTTGAGCAGCTCCATCTGTGTTTTGGTCGCTGGTCAGACTAGGCTGAATTTTCAGTAAGATAATTATTATTTCAGTCAACATTCAAGTTATTGTCATGCTTGATATAATAGCTTGTGTGCTGATAGTCATGTGGAAAAAAAATAAATAAATAAGTACGCCCCATGGATTTTTTTTTTTTTTTTTTTTTTTTTTACATATTTGAACAAGCAAACATTTGATCATCTTTGAAACAGTGCCTATTGATGAAGTTGACATACTTGAACAAAACCACAAGGAAAATGAGCATTTACAATTATTTATTCAACAGAAATATCAATAGCTGATATTCTTCTGTGGAAAAAGTAAGTACATCATTGGCCTCAGAAGCTAGTATTACCCCCTTTAGCAGAAATAACTTCTTGTAGGTGTTTTGCAAAATTGTCCACCAGGCTTGCTAGAATTTTTGACCACTCTTCCATGCGATATTTTGCAAGATTTGAGGGTTTTCTTGCATGTACTGCGCATTTCAAATCCCCCCACAACATTTCAATAGGAGTCAAATCCGGGCTTTGTCTAGGCTGTTCCATAACCCTCCATTTCTTTGTTCTGAGCCTTTCCTTGGTTGATTTGCTAGTGTGCTTATGATCATTAGGTCCACTTTCGGTTCAACTTTTGGACAGATGGCCTCACGTTGTCTTCAAGCACTCTTTGATATGTTTCAGAATTCATAGTTGAATCAATGAATGCTGTCCAGTCCCTGAGGCAGTGAAGCAACCCCAAACCATAACATTTCCACCACCGTGCTTCATGGTTTGTATGAGGTGCTTCTCCTGAAAAGCTGTCTTTGGTCTGAGCCGGACATGTCTGCTGTTACTGTGGCCAAAAAATTCTATCTTTGATACATCTGTCCAGAGCACATTATTCCAAAAGGCCTGGTCTTTGTCTATATGCTTATTGGCAAACTAGTCTTGCAAAGGCTTTTTCCTGGCATGCCTCCCATGCAGGTCAAATCTCTTTCTCATTGTAAAAGCATGCTTTGACACCAACAGTTGCAAGACTTACTAGCAGATCCTGTGATGAAATTTTGGGATTCTTGGAGACTTCTTTTTGCATTAGATGGTCTGCTCTTGTGCTGAATTTGCTGGGACAGCCAGTCCTGGACAAATTGGCAGTCGTTTGAAATCTGCGCCATTTGTAGATTATTTTCCTTACAGTAGAATTATGTATTTAAAATAATTTGGAGATCCTATTAATCCCTTGCCAGAATCATAGGCATCCACTAGAAATGTAACGGTATGAAAATTTCATATCACGATTATCGTGACCAAAACTATCACGGTATTGTTAAAATATGCACTTAAAATGCCATGCACTTGCTAGGAACTTTTTCTTCACCGAAGAAAGTGATGGATGGTTGTTATGATGGTTGTTATTGTTATTTCGCAGCAACTTTCTTCTGGCAGGCTCTGCAGACAGGGTTACCATCTTCTATTAAGTTTCCCTCAGCATTTTTACAAAATCCAAAATATGACCACACTTTGGATTTGGTCCTCTTGAAAGGTTGGAAAATCTCCTGAGTGCTGCCACTGCCTTCCACCATGTTTTCACGCTCAAAAAACAACAATGTTGCATGCTGCGCCTACGTCAGACTCATGCTGGGTGTGTGTGAACAGCATTTACCGTGAGTTTTACAGATCACAATAATCCCGCACGGTTTTAATGATAAATATGACATATGATAAATATGACACTGTAATACCAGCCTTTGGGGAATTTTATCGTGAAACCGGTAACTGTTTCATCCCTAGCATCCACAAACTTTTTTTCTGAAGGTCTTACAGAACTCTTTAGATCTTGGCATGATGACACCACACACCTCAATAGCAAAGGGAACACCAGACACTAGATTTGAGAGGGATCTAAATAAGACCGTTTCTAATCACAGGCACCCAATCCTGAACACCTGATTCTAATTTTATGGATTTGAAGGAGTGATAAATGTAGGGGTGTACTTAATTTTTCCATGTGACTGATCTGGTTTTTGTTCATTTAAATTGTGAAAATTACTACAAAATGTACATTTTATGTGTCATTTGATAATCACCTTTATTAATAGGCACAGTTTCATCAAATGTTTGCTTGTCCATAAATGTCAAAAATGCCAACAATTTCCATGGGGTGTACTTATTTTTTCACATGATTGTACGTATGATTAATGCAGTAGTTAAATTCACATACTCTTCTTAGGAAAATCTTCGAACACTGAGGTTACCTGACAGCCAGAAAGGATTATTATCCTGGAATATTTTTGCTGATAACAGCCTTCACTCACGCCACAGTTAAATGCAAAAGCCTCCGTCCGCTTTGGTTTCTCTCTGATGAAACGTATGCTTGTTTTTATAGTTTATCTGCAAAAAATAATGAAAACATATTACAGCATGGACTCATTCAACTGCTTTAATATTTAGGCCATGACACAATGGAGTTTTCATCCTGTAAATATATATATTTTTTCTATATATGTAAAACTTGCACAGCAGTCCAAGTTAGCGGTTATTTTTACTAGCAAGGTAAAAACATTTGCACCCTGTTGACATGCCCAAGTTAATGAAATTACGGTGTCTAATGAATAAAGTTCAAACACTTTCAACATTGTTCTCTGACCAGTCAAAATAATGGGGTCAGGTGAACAGTTATCACAAGTCCTAACAAAATATTGACTATTCACAGAGCTGCAGCACATTATAAAAGATTTGAAAGTGTTTCTAGGCACCATTACTATCAGTGAAAATCATATTTCAGTAACAGGGAATATTTTCCATTGTGTTGAGCAAAGCTGAATAAGAACTAGAGGAGTCTTTTTGTGTTTCAGTTTGATATATTTATAAAGTATAAAATAAGGAGCGCAGCCACACCTGTGACTGCATGAGAGCAGCTGATTATATTTGTAATGTTTGCAGAAGTGGTGGTTTGTTGGGTTTCTATAGGCCAGGACTTGTAATAAACGGGGGAAAGAGGAACGTTTTGTAATGTCTGTAAGCATCATAGTGGCACTGTGTTTAGCACAACAAACAGACCTTTTGGGTTTTAATTGCTACGGGTAGCAATTAATTGCAATTAAAAATAGCAAGACTGAATCATTTGAAGTCTGGATACAGTATGTTTTAGTGTATTTTTGCAGTACAGCACAACCTGTTTTTCTCAGCTTCTCCGAACAGGAAGTGAAAGAATGAAGACTGTGGTCACGTTGTAAGGGTGTTGGTGAATGTACACATAGGCCTCCGACTACTTTACATTTGGTCCACTTGTCTAGATATATTTGCTCAAAATTTCAGTATGCAGTTATCCAGCAGTAAAAGAGATCTACATATATATATATATATATACATATAAGCGTATAATGGCATGTGGCTCTTCAGAGAATTTGTATCTCACGTCTGACTCTTTATTGTTGTGGTTAATGTGCTGCTCGAATTGCACTTGACTGCAAAATGCAGGCTACATTCACTTTCACAGCACTCCTGTAGTAGCCTGGGTAATACAACCCTGCATGTCAACAGGAAATAACCCATTATTACCAACAACAATGTTATTGTTCTGACAAATACTGTAGAATGAACTCTTTTTGGATAATATCTGATTTTTATTCTTAGACCGAGCTCCGCTTCCCCGGAACATGATAGAAAACAGCATGTTTGAGGAGGAACCTGACGTGGTGGATCTGGCGAAAGACTCGCCCTCCTACCCCATCGACTCGGATGATGTCGTGTATGAGCCACGCAGCTCCAGGCTTCTGGTACGCGGCCTTGGCGAGAACGAGCTGGAAGAAGATGAAGAGGACTATGAGTCTTCAGCTAGACTCCTGGGCATGTCCTTCATGAACCGTAGTTCCAACCAGCGCAGCGCCGCCGCCTCCTACAGCCGCCAGCAACCATCCGGTTCATGCTTGATGCCTTCTGCGAAGACCATGGTGGTGGGAGTCTTGCTCCTGGTCCTCATTGCTTCACTGGTCATGGTCATCTACTTCCTGCCCAAGTGCACTTTTTCCAAAGAAGGCTGCCATAATGCCAGCTCTGCCTTAGAAGTCATCTATCCAATCTCCAAAAATGGCGAGCTTTTTCCGTGGACGCACCTGAGGCTTCCAACCAGCGTGCGTCCTGTTGACTACAAGATTTCGCTCCATCCCAACCTGAGTACCATGACGTTCAGAGGGAGTGTAGCTATCACTGTGGAGGTCCTGCAAGAGACCAAGAAGGTTGTTTTGCACAGCTCTGATATACAGATACAGAACGCCACTTTCCAAGACAAAGAGGTGAAGATCTTGGAGTACAAGCCCTGGCAGCAGATTGCTATCAAGTTGTCAGAGGATCTTAATAAGGGACAAAAGTATGTCCTGAATATCAACTATTCCGCAAACCTCTCCAGCAGCTATGACGGCTTCTATAACAGCTCTTACACTGACACAAGTGGAAAAAGAAGGTAGACTAGATTATTGTTGTTGTTCCCATTATTATTATTCTCATCATCATCATTATTGTTAGTAGTAGTAATTACTGTTGTTGTAATTTATCGTGTTTGTTTTTCACTTGCTCTTTCATCAGAGTTTTGGCTGCTACTCAGTTTGAACCCCTGGCTGCCCGCAAGGCTTTTCCTTGTTTTGATGAACCTGCTTTTAAGGCCAGATTTCTAATTAAGATAAAGAGAGAAGCGGAGTACATCAGCCTTTCTAACATGCCTTTGGTAATGACCCCAGTTTGTTTGTGAGGTTGTGTGTTGTGGTTTTTTTTTTTTTTTTTTTTTTTGGACAGATGCTAGTGTAGTATTTTATGGCTATATATAACTAATTTAGGGCACTGTAACCATCTCTCTCCCTCTCTCTCTCTCTCTCTCTCTCTCTCTCTCGCACACACACAAAATCCTTATGAGGACCTTCCACTGATGTAATTATTGATGCAGCTAATTAAGGCTCTGCCTACACTTCAGTCTAACCCTAACCTTATCCTCAATAACCACAAGGAAACCCTTTGGCACTTTTTTAAAACTTGTTTGTTTGTTTGTTTATTAATTAAAGCTGTAGCTGTTTCCTAGTGGGAAGCTGGGTTGCTCGTTGTTCACTAAGTCGCTTGAAGTTTTTAAATGTTACTATTTACCCTCCTGCACTCGTAAGACACAAGTGTAAAGCCATATATATGTGTGTGTGTGTGTATGTATGTATGTATATATTTAATTAATATATATTCGCAACAGACCTGTACTGTAGGGACGTCACCCGTTCTGACAGTGCTGACCCTAATTAAACGAAATACCACAGCGTATCACCCAATGCAGAGACGTCCAAATGGAATTTTACACGGTGAACACAGACGAGCAGCGCGATACACACAGTGAAACGCCCCAGTGTAGTTATACTAATTATAGGCAGTCTTGGAATGCCACTCGACAAATCGAATTAGTGGATCGGAATTGTATAACGCCCAGTTTACGTTCAGTTTCTGTCAGTTTAGAGTTTTCTACTTTCAGTGCTGGTTAAAATAAAAAAAGCAGTAGTCTTAGTTTATGGCCCATCAAATTTAAAAATAAAACTAAAAAAATGCTGCTATGGCTCGAGCAGAATTTGAGTTTAACACCCCAGTCCCAAATTGTGTACAGTAGGGCATGTAATCAAAGCCTACCTTCGTAATAGAGTTACACGCTCTGTCTGCAAACTTTGCCTCAATTCAGTCACGTGCTCAATCGTTATTTGTCTGAGTGTTGTTTCTTAATTTTTGTTTATCTTTACATAATTTTAAAAAAGATATTTTTTTAAAAAGTGCCATTTACATTGTTTAAATAAGTAACGTGAAATAAATGAAGCCCTTGAAAGTGTCATTTTGGTGCTTAAAAATGTATAAAGATTTTAAATTAGTGATGTCTGTCTGAATCTCGAAACTGTCAGCTATTCCTATTCTTGCGTTATTTGGTCACCAAAAAGATATTTAAAAAAAAAACCAAAACACACACACACAAAAACACACACAAGATGAATTCTATATGGCGTGATTGGCACAAAATGAATGTTCTGCAACATGATATTTACAAATGTACTCTTATCACTGATTTTTTTTTTTTTCTTCTTCTTATTTCTAGGCCAAAACTACTGCGTTGCCAGATGGGCTTTTTGAGGATGAGTTTGAGAACAGTGTCAACATGAGCACCTATCTGGTTGCATTTATTGTGGCCAACTTCAGCAGTGTCAGTATGAATGTCTCTAACACTCTGGTATGTATGATTCATGCGTGCTGCACAGCATTTTCTTATACTTTCCTGTAATTTAAAAATGTGCATCCTGAAAGACTTCACAAGGCTCATACTGAGACATCTTGCTGTTTGTGTGTGTGTGTGTGTGTGTGTGTTCTCATCCAGTTTGCTAATTCCTAAACTGAGTAGGTCTAATGTGTGTGTGCTCATCCGTATCAAATTTTCCATAGGTCTCCGTATACGCAGTTCCAGATAAAAAGGACCAAGTTCATTATGCGCTGAAATCAGCTACCAAGCTTCTGGAGTTCTACAATGGATTCTTTGAGATCAAGTATCCGTTGCGCAAATTAGGTGAGACAGGCTTCACTTTACAGTAACCGAGCAAATGGAAATAATTCAGTTCTGTGTATGGTCGAATATCTGCTGTTAATGGTGTTTATTAGTAACTCCGTTTGTGTTGGTCGGATTTATTTTTGTCTAATTTCGTTAACCTTAACGTGGCTCTCTTTTATTAACAGACTTGGTAGGCATTCCAGACTTCCTGGCTGGAGCGATGGAGAACTGGGGTCTCATCACATTCCGGGAGACGACCCTGCTTGTGGGAAATCATTCCTCCCCCATGGATAAACAACTAGTGTCCTCCGTTATTGCTCATGAACTTGCACATCAGGTACACAAAATATTCAAATTATACAAAAAAAAATAAATAATTACCTACAAACATTACCCAGTGTCCTCACTAGCAAGCGATAAAGTGTATACCCCAATCACAACTTTAGTTAACCTGCAGTTAGTTCTTATTTCCAGTTTGATATGCAAAAATGGAAGAAAAACATACACACAGGAAAAAAAAAAAACTACTGTGTTTTCATCTTATCCTGTCATATACAACCTCTCATTAAATGTCTATAGAGACATTTAAGAAGAAAGATAAAGCTTGGGAGGAAGTAGCAGAGTTTGCTGGAGCCTCTGGTGAGTGTATGTGGCTAGTACAGTTAGCTTGTTTTGATAATCTGCCAACAAAGATAGTTCAAAGCCTAGCATGTAACATTTTTCACGCTGATTTAGTGCAGTATTTAATTGTTTAACTAGTTCGCTTTAGAAGCCCAGTACACTCACCTGCCACTTTATTAGAAACACTATATTCATGCTGACCTCCTTTGGTCTCTGAACAGCATCAGTTGTTCATGGTATGGGTTCCACAAGGTGTTGAAACGCTGACTTGTTTAAAAAACAAAAAAAAAAACCCAACATTTTTTAATTAAAATGAGAAAATGCTCACAAAAAAACCTGCAAAAAGTATTATTATTATTATTATTATTATTATTATTATTATTACTTTTATTATTGTTATTTTCTGTTTAAGTGGTTCGGGAACCTGGTCACCATGCGCTGGTGGAATGATCTCTGGCTGAATGAAGGATTTGCAACATACATGCAGTACTTGTCTATTGAGAAAGTCTTCCCCAATCTTAACATTGTAAGTGGGTTTTTTTTTGTTTGTTTTTTAATCAGTAAAGTCATAAATTCATAAGAGTTGTTACATGTGAGAATGTTGATATTATTAAGTAATATTAATTAAATGAATGTGCACACACACTCCTCCATCAAAAATGTTAGGAGTGCTGGTTTGAGAGAAAAGTTTCCCACCAAAAAAGGCTTTTTCCCATCTGATTCAGGATTCATACACTTATTAAAAAAACATCTGCTAATAGTATTGATCTGCTCGAAGCATCATTCTACTTTAAGGATGTTTTCTATAAACATTCTGAATCCAGCTTCATTTTGTCTTGGTTTGCTCCTTTTCAGGACCTCGAGTTCCTGAGTGTACGTTTCGGAGCCCTCGCCACCGACGCCTTGAATTCGTCTCATCCTGTGTCTGCTAAAGTAACTGCTCCAGAGGAAGTGGAAGAGATGTTTGACTCTGTGTCCTACGAGAAGGTTGCACATTCTGAACACATTTCTTCTTGTGTCCTTCAGGCCACCAACTAGAAACGAACACTAAGCCTTTCATTGTCATGTTCTCACCCAGGGTGCCTCTCTTTTACTCATGCTGAATGCAACACTTGGCGAAGAGGTGTTCAAGAAAGGAGTGATTGCGTATCTGACAAAGTACAAAGGCAGCAACACAGAGAAGGAAGATCTGTGGAACAGCTTTTCACAGGTACAACCTTCTCCATGCATGAGGAATTGTTGAATATTAATTACACCTCATTCACCACATTGTCACTGTTGTTCCAGTTCACAAAGCCATCCATCGATGTGGCACAGATGATGAACACCTGGACTGTACAAAAAGGTTTTCCGCTGGTCACCGTGATCAGAACAGGCAACCAAGTGAAAGTGACGCAAGACCATTTCCTCCTAAATGCTGGAAAAATCACAGAACACAGGTATTTTATGATATGTTTTTCTCCTGGGGTTTAGTTTGCACAGTCTTCAGTAACGCTGCAACCTTATGTATTCAGTCCCGATTTTCTGCTCAAATCGAGATTTGGTTCTTGGTCACATTATCCTTTTAATGTGGTCAATATCTGACACCAATCTGAACAGGACACGCCCTTGAACTGACATGCAAAATACCAACGCAGCCCCCAAACTTTGACAAATCTGTTGTAAGCAGTTTATATTTTTTACATTGTGTTCTGTAAATGTCAAGGTGTCCAAAGGTTTCATGCAAACTCACAATCTACAACTATTGGTATGGACGTTCTACAGTGTAAGGTCAGCCAGAGCAAGGATGTTGTTTCTATGGTAACTATCAAATCATTAATTTAGCATACAAAGCAATACTCCAAATACAAAATACTAAGCTTACTAGGGAGGCGGTGTTGGCTTGGCAGTTAAGGCTCTGGATTACTGATCGAAACGTCAGGGGTTCAAGCCCCGGTGCTGCCAAGCTTCCACTGTTGGGCCCTTGAGCACCTTCTCTGCTCCAGGGGCACCGTGCCATGGCTGACCCTGTGCTCTGACCCCAACTTCCTGGCATGCTGGGGTATGCAAAGAAAATAATTTCACTGTGTTGTGACCAATAAAGACTCATTATCATTAAGTTTTCCATCCTCTGAACTGGGCCACCATTAGGGGGAAGAACAGAATCTTTTTTTTTTTTTGGACGATGCTATTTCATGTCATTCTGTTTAGTGGCTTAGCATTGTTGACAGGAATCTCAAAAACCATACACAAGACCTGAAACTATACCAAAAATTCAGCAATGGAAACTGGAGATACATTTTTATTCTTTTTTTCTTAGCCTTTGCGTAGGCAAAATAGGTCACCGTGGTGCATACACATTCCTGATGTAGGGACCTTATTCATTTGAAAATCCCCCTTTCCTTCTCCCAATCTTTGCAATATATCTTACAATAGAAATGGTTCTGTACGTCATAGACACACTGTCTGCATTTATTCTTTATATTTGTTTGCCAAAATGTATTAGGTTCATAGTGTGAGCAGAGGGCATGGTGATTCCCGAGTGGGCCTTGATTCGTGCTTGTTGCAGTTCCCATTATTGACCACTAGGCGCTATAATATCTCTGGAGCTAAATGGTATGGTGAGCAGGCTGCGGACGACCGTGTCACTTATAGAAAGACAAGCAAATCAATGGAACATTGGCTTTTATTAATAGCAACACTTTAAAAAATGGTCACTCAAAAGAGGTAATTTGAATTTCAACAAAATTTAAAATGTATGGAGTTGTGAATGAGGACTTCATGAAGGATGACATTTGTTAAACGGCTGATATACCTGCCCCTAAGGTCAAGCCCCCACTGAGTACTTTACATACTTTACTCACTTACATACTTTCACTTTGCTTACTGGTAAATAGTTAAACATGTTGTAATGAAAGACTTCATATTTTGAACTGTCCATCCACTGGGAATGGGGACAAAGCTTGAAATGCTTGGAGGTCTGGAAAAGCCCATTGTTCACCACTGTGGTTTAACTCTGGCAAACAGACAAAAAAGAAATGAGGAAAAGTCAGGTTTTGACCAAAATTGTTTATTTATCTATTTATTCATTTATTGATTTTTTTATATAGTATTAAATAAAAACATGGAAGTGTTTTTATTTACATTTTAA
This sequence comes from Stegophilus panzeri, assembly GCA_024331685.1. NCBI lineage: Eukaryota > Metazoa > Chordata > Actinopteri > Siluriformes > Trichomycteridae > Stegophilus > Stegophilus panzeri. Next base: position 14,601,401 of record JANDJT010000124.1, on the reverse strand, counting down.
TCTTGCCTAGATTCTCTGCAAAGATCACATTGAATAAATCACTTGTGATTGTTAAAACAGTCAGTTTACTAGAAGAGGTCTAAAACCTTGTGAATGTCAGTAAATGTAACGTTTTGATCAAGGTGTTGGATAGCTATATGCTGTAGAGACATGGATATAAGTATAATCAATTAGTTTGTAATCAGATACCAGCTGCCAAAATGTCTACAATGCCCCTGCACTGCAGTCAGAATTAAATCTTTAAATGCAGTTTTCACTAGGGATGCACCGAAACGAAAATTCTTGGCCGAAGCCGAAACCAAATATAATGAAAAACTTGGCCGAATACCGAACGTTTTTTTCCATTTATTTTGCCATTTTTTTCACCATTGCATAAATTAAATAGTCAGAATGTGCTTTTTACTATTTTGTCTTGCTTTTCAAAGAAAAAATCAATTACAAAAACTACAATTTCAAAATAATTATTTAACACTGAACATTTTTTCATTCCAGCAGGCATAGGCTACCAACAAGGCACGATATAACTTTAAATAAATAAATTAGTAAAATAAAAATATTTTTATGTGGTCATCTTTGAGCCCCCCTTGAATAGGCTATGTTAGGCCTATAACTGACTGCTGAAAGAATGTAACACTCTGTAGCCTACAACAAGCGGTATATATCCCGAATATAATCAGCGCTAAGCGCTGGCAGCTAAAAACAATAAAGCCACACCCCCGAACAACAACCAATGACAAAACAGGGAGGAGACAGAACAGAAACAAAACAAACGCACGTGTCCACAGTAAACAATTCACAGTTGTCAACATCCGAAGAGCAGCTCGTGCATGCGCGTGCCCCCTCATCTCTCCGTGCGCGCTGCCAGAAGGGGAGATCGTGACATTCGCGCGTCTCAGTCTGGTTGCTAGTCTATTTGGTCGCGTCATCAAACACTTCATTGTTCTGTCAAATTTATTTGGCCTTTTCACTTATCACTTATAATTTCGGTTGCCGAACATTTGGTGCATCCCTAGTTTTCACTTTTGAAAAGGATGAAAACATGTTCTGTTCCTGAAAGCCCGTAATTCTCTTTCAAAGGGAACTCAGTGTTACGTGAGCTTCACGCTGTGTGAAGTGCCCTCTAGCGTGACCAGTATCTGAAATCTCTGGGTGTGTTTGACTTCGGCTGCGGCTCGATGTTACTGATTGGCAGGAGTTGCCGCTTGCAGTCGATGGAGAAGTTCAAAACGGAGTCATCAAGTCGGACGCTTTCTGCTTCCCTTAGTGGCGCTCGTGCGGTGTTTGCTTTCTTGACGAAGTGGATTAGATGTAATATTTCTCAGATAAACAGACGTCTGAATTTTACATGTAGCAATCAGAAACACTTTTCACTGAATAAATTTAAAGTTAATACAGTGCCTGTATGTACAAGAAGAAAGTTCAACAT
>JANDJT010000124.1:14587373-14597690 GCA_024331685.1 Stegophilus panzeri | reverse complement strand
CTAGTTTCTTAATCAGAGTATTGTCTTAATCGGGTTAATATTGGATTATTGTTGTCCATGTAAACGTACTGAGTGTCACGCGGCGATGCCTATGTGCTCTGAGAACTGGGAGATGTTCCCGGTTTCTAGCCTTGGGTCACACTCTAGGGAGCAGTCTGTGTTCTCATGACTGAGGTGTGTGTATGTGTTTGCACTATAAAACAGAATGGCCTTTTGTCACTGAGGGGGGTAAAAAAAAAAAAAAAAAAAAAAAGCCAACAGTTATTATTATTATTATTATTATTATTATTATTATTTTTTTTTTTACCAAGTACGTCAAGTCCTAATCTAATAAGAGCCAATGAAAATCAGCTGATTTTCACTCAGATGTGGATTTGTTCTCCTCACAGCAACTTGTGGCACATCCCACTGACGTACATCAATGACAGTTGTAGCAACTCCATCTCCTGCAAGCAAGTGTTTTATTTGAAGGACAAAACGGGTAAATATTTTTTTTTTCTGGTTTAACTCTTGTTACTATAGAAACCTACCTTGGGCCAATTTGATCATTGCATTATGGAAAATATAATTAATAGCATGTGAGGAAAATAATGCAGTAAATCACAGAACTCTTGTCACAGCAGTTGATATTAACCTTTTTTTTTCCCCTAATCTTTTTCAGCCACCTTTAACATTACAGGTGGTGTGAAGTGGCTGAAGTTTAACTACAGGAGTGATGGCTTCTACATCGTGGACTATGGAGATGAAGGCTGGAGTGTACTGATCGAGGCCTTGAAGGAAAACGTGAATGTTCTTCCACCGGAGGACCGAGCATCTCTCATTAATAATGTCTTTGCTCTGTCAAGGTAGATGGAATTTGGTTTAAGCTACATTTTATTAAAGATTCAGGGAATTCCAAAGATATAGTCATAATGATTCTTTGGTAGTTTGCTTTTAAACATAACATTTAAAGCTTATCCTAAGATGAGAAAGTTCCACAAAGGGTTTTTGACAATTTATTTCACATTGTTTGTTTATTCAGGTTGGGAAAGGTGTCCTTCAGACAAGTGTTGAATCTCTTGGCGTATTTAAAGAATGAAACGGAAACGGCGCCGCTGACTGAAGCCCTGACGCAGCTCGGCTCCATCTACAGGCTGCTTGAGAAAAGATCCGATTTAAATCTAGTGTCCCGGATGACGGTTGGTTTTTCTCCCAATTCACATTACACCAGCTAGTTTTGATTTATTGAGTAATTGCTTTGAAAGAATGAAAAGTCCAGTTCAGGTGCAGATGGAAATAAATTCACCAAGGACAGATTATTCTCTTCTTTTCTTCTAGAGCTACATTTTTGATCATTTCGGCAAACTGATGGACAGCCAGTCATGGGGAGAAGAGACTTCTGTTTCTAAAATGAGTCTGAGGTCGATCCTGCTGGAGACAGCCTGCGCCCTCAACAGACCAAACTGCACTGAGAACGCCAAACCCCTCTTTGATCAGTGGATATCCTCGAATAAGACGTAGGTTTGAGCAATTAATTTTCCCCCATTTCATTAATAAGTATTATTAGTTTACAGTGCAAATGGCAGTACAACACTTTTTGGTGGACATGTTTCATATAGCTATATATAATATTTTCCTGTACTGAGCTTTTTAAAATAGTTTTAGCTTTTATGATATTGTTAGTTTCTTTATGAAATTTAGATGTAGTTTTATTGTGGATTCTCTTGTTTTAATAATTAATGAATCTCTATATATTATAGTTTTAGTTTCAACAATTTTACTGCCAGATAAGTGTGTGTGTGTGTGCCTGCTATGTAGGTTGTTGTTCAAGTTAGTGTATTTTCCTCCTGAGATTTCAATACCAAACTCTTAGAAACAAAGTGTTTTGATGTTAAATTCAAAGTAACCCTGCCCCAGATTCACTATATTTCCTGTCAGTAACTATGTTCTGCTTTTCGCTTGAATGTCACTTGGAAACACAAAAAATTGATTGCTTTTTATGTAAAAAAAAAAAAATTCATTGGCTAAAAGTAAATGAATTAAAAAAAACAAAAAACAAACAAAGGCATGAACACATGAATGTTTGAATGAATGTAAAAATCTGCAGCTTTCTATGATCATTGTTTGCTATCGTAATCAAATGTTGTTGAACTGACCGCTAAATCTTTATGAAGTTAGTAATATCACACCTATTAGTCCATTTGCCAAGTTCAAATCAGAGCGAAATTGACTGAGCCCCCCAAAAAACTGACCGAGGGCTGTGTAGGGCTGAAAACATACTCCTAAAACTTTGTCAACAGCTGTGTCTAGAAATCGAGCAGAGAGCAGAGAGCTGGCTCTAAATAAATGATCAGATAATTATGTAAATAACTAGATTAAAATATTTTGTGTATTGCATCCATTATTTATTTTTCTCTCTCGTCTGTCCAAATATTCCGTACACATCTGCACATCTGCAGCCCTGCACTATGCAACTACAAAACAAAAAGTGCAGAATATTTGTTTCACTTCCTGCAGTTGTGTCGATTCAGGGTTGAACCACTTTCTCACTGCAATCAAACAATGCTAAAATTCCAATGAATCTTAACAGACAGGTTTTAAGATGTTTATCAGATTGCTGTGACTCTGTATACAAGGGCACATGCCAGTGATACAGTGATATGTATATGATACATGTGTATCTTTCTTGTGTATCTTTCATGTGTATTTCTTTCTATTTCAGGGTTCCTGGAGATCTCCTGAGAGCAGTTCTGTCTGTGGCAGCCCAAACTGAGGAAGGTTGGAATGCATTGTATGAATCTTACGTACATTCCATCTACGACTCGGAGAAACGCAAAACACTGCAGGCTTTAGCCAGCACTCAGGATATGCGAAAAATTGCATGGTAAGGCGCATGATACATCAACCATCCATCAACGATTTGGAAAGATTCTTATGATGTTCACAAGTGAAATCCTCTTCCTTGTAGGATCCTAAAAGCAGGTCTTGATGGAAATCCGATACAGACCCCTGAACTTCCTCTTGTGATTAGCAGAGTAAGCAGACATTTTGCAGGTTACCTGTACACTTGGGATTTTGTGAAGGAAAACTGGGATAAACTCACACAAAAGTAAGTGAATGCAGTATGGTATATGTGAAAATGGGTCAAATGAATGTTTAAGTTAACTCCTTGTAATATGATCATATAATTCTAACACATTTATTCCCTTTTTAAGATTTCCCATTGGCAGTTTCCCTTTGCAAAGCATTATCATGTCTACGACAAGCCAGTTTTCTACAAAGACACACCTTGAGGAGGTTGGTTCCTTCATGCAAATCAGATTGCTTTTATAGCTCTATAAATTGAATGAAACCTAAACCATCATGATTTGCATCTCTGCTCAGGTTCAGAGGTTTTTCAGCTCTTTAAAGGAGCGAGGATCTCAGATGAGGAGCGTTCAGGAGGCCATCGAGAACATTCAGCTGAACATGTTCTGGGTGGAGAACAACCTGGACACACTCAGGGAGTGGCTATAGGCTCAGAGGGCAAACAGCCTCTCTCACACACACACACACACACACACACACACACACACACACACACACACACACGAACATACCCCTCAGGTGATGAGGCCGAGCACTTGTGATTGATGTTACAGAGATCACAGCCAGAGTCAAATGTGTGCAGAGATGTGTCAGAATACTTTTTTGACTTATTACAGCAATTTTTTTGTAGGAATTTTTCCATTGAAAACCAGAGGTGCTAAAATCTACCATTTAGCTGTAGCATTTAGATTTATATGTAAAATTCTGCTTTTTCAGCAGTCAGACCAAACACACAAAATCCACCTGGCAGAAAAGGGAAAAAAAGGCAGGACGTGGACCTGTTTTTGCCTCGCTTGGAACACATCTGATTAAAATTTTACGTCTCTTTCATCAGAATATCCCAGACTGTGGTTAAATTTTTTTTTTTTATTTATTTTTTTTTATTATTATTATTTGCTTTCTAGGATTTTCTTGTTAGCACCTCTGAAAAACAATGGTCAAGGAAAGATTGTGATTATCATGCTGTAAATAAGGTAGCACATTTCCTGCCTGCCTAGCCTTCATGCCTTTCTTGCTGCTTCAAGTTGTGTGGGAAACTATGCTGACCTTTTTGCTCTTCTCTTGGCCTGTCCCTGCACACATGCGGCTGTGGTTTATGACTGTTTGCACTATTGGGAATTCCAGCTTGCTCAGGGTTACTCCAGTTCGTGAACGATTGCACATGATGGCTACAGACCAATCCTCTCAGAGGTATCTTTTCAACATGCCTTTCACATATGTTGCCAAAACAATAGTCATTTAATGAGAAAATGACTTCTGAATTTGAGATCATGCAACGAGGGAAGCATGTCAAGAGAACTAGAAGACCTTGAGATGGTTTATCTGTCTAGATGTGTGCAGACAATCAGTCTTGTAAGGCATTTGCTAAACCATTTTTTTTTTTTTTTTTTTTTTTTTTAAATGAATGGAATTTGCAATGCTTGTAGCTGGTACTGTGTAAATACTCTCTTGCCTTAGCAGTTTTCCTCATAAGCCTTATTCTTTAAGTTTGTTGCAGTTTGTAAGTATTGATTTTATTGTGTTTTATAGATTTTATGCAGACTTGCAGATAGTGAATTCAGACGGTTTTATTTGACATGACAGATTTTAAGTTAAAGCTTAGATTTTAAGTGTGGAAATATGTTCATATATTTAGGTTTTGTTATGCACATTGGGAATTAAGCGTATATTAAAAAATATTAATGTAATATTTTCACGCATCAGGAACAAGACAAGTGTCATTGAATCATTCATTTGAGATGGAAAAAAAAAAAAAAAGAACATGCAGGTCTAAATTTGCTGTTGTCATTCTGTGATGGCAGCATTGTTTGCGTTTGCATTTACAAACGGGCCATGCCAGTTTCCTCCCCTTTAACCATGATGCACACAAAAGCTCTTTTGTCTGCAGTCTGATAATGGAGTTGTAAGCCACCTCTTGATTGGCTGGGCACACCAGCCCTTTAAAGAAAAGATATGTTTAGCATCATAGCTACTGTAGCAGTTCAGTGGCATGTTTTTCAATTCTCAGTCCGGGTTTTTGTGAAGATCAAAAAACACCAGATTATTAGATGTATCAGATACAGTTGGATCCATAAGTATTTGTACAGTGACACAGTTTTCATACTTTTGCCAATGTACACCCACCACAATGGATTTGGAATGAAGCAATCAATATATGATTGAAGTATAGACCTTCAGCTTTAATATAAGGGGTTTAACAAATATTGCTGTAAATAATGATTTACAACTATTTTTAGTCATGTAATTTTCCCAAGCTCAGAAGTCATTGGTCAACTGACTGATGAGCAGTTTCATGGCCAGATGTAGCCTGTTTCCTAGTTATTTCATGACAAATTCATGACAAGAAGTCTGGAGTTGATTCCAGTAGTAAAGGCCTGGCAAAGCATCTCAGGAGAGGAACCTCAGTGATGTCCATGGGTTCCAGACAAGTATTTGCATCCAAGTATTAAAAAAAAAATCCTTAGATTTATAACTGTTTGTTTGTCCAATTACTTTTAACCCTGTGAAAATGGAGGGACTATGCAAAAAATGGCTGTAATTCCTAAACAGTTAATGCAATAATTTTGTTAAACCCCTTGAATTAAAACTGAAAATCTACACTTCAATCATATCTTGCTTTATTTCAAATCCATTGGGGTAGCGTACAGAGGGAGAAATTACAAAAACTGTGTTGCTGTACAAATACTTATGAACCTGTCTTTTGAGTAATTTTATCCACTGACACACACACAAACCCAAAGGTTCTTAAAATGCTCTGACATAGAGAATTAGTCTGAAATCCTATCCACTGTTTTTTCCAAACCTGATAAGCATTACAGGATTTATTTCCATCCCTGATGAAAGAGATCAGGGTACCAGGGGTTAAAAATCATAAGGTAAATGTTTCTTGTCTTGGTTGAATACTTTAATGAGCACCTTGTTTGATACTTTTTTGTTCTAACTGTTTGTCAAGGTTAATGTAAAACACATAAATACAATATTAAAAAAAATCTCCAGATCTTTCTCTTTTTGACTTCATCATGATAATGTATAATAGTAGGGATGCATTGAAAGTTTGGTTACACCAAATATGGCCAAAACGACACTAGATTTTTGGCCAAAAAAGGAAAAATACTGAATTTTGTACAGGGAAAAAGTCTTACCCTGTTATCCAGGGACATTTCCATTACTGGTTTGATACCACCTGAAATCATGAAATGAATCCAGTGAATATTCAGAGAACTTATGAAAGTTTGAACTTATAAATAATAGTGTTTTTTAATTACCAAGTTTTAATTTAGTATTAATCAATTATATTCAATTATCTAATGCTAATAATAATAATAATAATAATAATAATAATAATAATAATAATCATCATCTAGAACTTTGTTTTCAGTTTTGCAGAGTACACTGAATTTTTGGTTTCAGACAAGAAATTTAGTTCATCTAATTTAGTCCATATAATAATAATAATAATAATAATAATAATAATAATAATGCAGAATGGTAGATATTCTTAATGAGATGGGCCAGGTTAAATAAATCAGTACATTTATACCCGTGCAGCATCTCGTGATACTATGTGGACTTTTTAAAAAAAAAAAATTATTTTTATGTATGTGTGCGCTATTGCCACATATGAAAGGCTTTTCACTGAATGTATTAGCATTGTGATTTTGGAGCTGTGGGCTTTGAATTTGAATCTGGTATATTTCTAGATACAGCTGCATCAATGCTACTTTCTGGTATGGAATGCTGGTAGTTAAAGATTTTAATCAGTATGAATAATTTTGTTAAATAGATATAATTTTATTTTTTATTTTTTTAAACTGTTTTTGGTTTTAGCAGACATGAAGGCTGGAGCTCAAGAGCTCTGTGATAGAAGTCTGTTTTTCCAGATCCAGCTTCAAAATGCATTTCATACTTATTCATTCAGAAAATATAAAGATGAAGTCCAAAGTTTGTGGACAGTTACACTGACCTCATATGGGTACCAGACAGTAGTATTGCTGCATCCTTATCTCCATTAAAAACAATAACTGAATTATTGAAGTAAAGATTAGGGGCACATCTCACTGTGTCTGATTATTAAGGTCACATTTTAGCTCCTACTCAAGGGGCTGAGCTGTATACAGTAATTGTACACCTCAGCTTGGATGTTACTCGTTTTGCTTGTGTGATACTGAACTGTCAGTGTAATTCACCTGTGAAAATGCTCAGAGGTCGGTTTTCTGTTAGTACTCCAGCACCTGTTTCAGTTATAAACTCTTTAGTACTGTCAGAAATCCATGTACAACAGCTGAATGAATGAATAAATGAATGAATTAATGTGTATTGATAATTGGTTGATGTTTCTTTGTATTTACTGTTACAGATTGAAATATACATTTTTCCCACTGTGTTTTTTTTTTTTTTTTTTTTTTTTTTTTTTTTTTTTAAAGAAAGTATGACTGCCAGTTTTCAGATCAGATCAGTAATCAGTTTTGCTAGTTGCAGTGTCATAGAGAACATGAACATTTCTTTCATTGCATGTAGTCTTGTCCTCTGTCATCGTCCTGCCCATATATTTTGTGAAAAATCTTTCAACTGGATTTGCCACACGATTCTAAAGTATGTACAGTCTCTGTGTGTGTGTGTGTGTGTGTGTGTGTGTGTGTGTGTGTGTGTGTGTGTGGCACTGTGCAGAAGTTTTAGGCACATGCAAAGAAATGCTGTAGAGCGAAGATGCCTTCATAATAATGAAATTAACTGTTTCTACGTAAAATACAGTAAAGAACAGTAAACGGTAGTCAACTGTGTCAATATTTGGTGTGACAAAAAAATTAAAAATAGTAGTTTTCAATACAGTTTGTGCAGTTTTATAAGCTGTAAGTTTTACTGAGCATCTTGCAGAACCAGATACGGTTCTTCTAGAGACTTGGACTGTCGCATTTGCTTCATTTTTTTGCAGCAAAATCCAGCAGCCTTGATTGTTTTTTTTTTTTTTTGTCTGAAAATTCTCTCTTACCACTTTAATATGCTGCTTTCTTTACTGAAATACAAACATTTTTCTGTAACATTTAATTTTGTGCTGGAAAATTAATGTTTGGAAATCTAAAAAGTTTTTGTATTGACTCCATAATGTCATAAAATAAAAATCTATAAAGTTTGTAGTTTAAAAAAAAAAAAAAAAGATGTCTAGGAATTTTGCACAGTTTTGTGTGTGGAAGCAAATGCCACACCGCTTTTAGATGCGGTGTGGCAATGCCACATAACACGTTTTTCCTGTTTTTTTTTTTTTTTGTTTTTTTTTTTTTGTTTTGTTTTTTTTTAAAAACATAGATGTTTTGTGTATTGGATCTTATTTTATTGGATTGGCATGACTCTCACTAGCTTGCTCACAACGAACATGTTTGTGGCGACAACTAGCCAACAGCCGAACATAAGTGTACATTGTTAGGAACAGAGACCTAAACGATATACCTAATGTTGGAATAAACTAGCGTAATAAAGATTGCAATAATTCCTCGAATGAAATGGAAAGTTTGCTAGCCAGCTATGTGGTTATCAGCTAGCTAGCTGGTCTAACAAGCTAGCTAGCAGAGAGAGAGAAACGAGTTATGATGGTTGAAGGTGACGTGCAGCTAGCTTGCTAGTAGTTACCTACCAAGTCAACTATCAGCCAGATAGGAATCCAGGCATCGACCGCCCCCACCACAATCTGTCTCAAATGCTTGTATAAAGTTGGTTTAATAATTTGACTAACACAGGCAGCTGAAAGACAGTGTGACCAGACCAGTATGAATGAGTACCTGTAAGATAAAACAGACCTCTCTCAATGGGTTCCTGGTGGATCCAAAGAGGTAAAAATTACAAGCAAGTATAGTTGATTAGCTTTTCAGCATATAAACTGTACAATAAGTTCCCCCCACCCCCCCCTTCATGATTCATGTTATAAAGCTGTATTCTCAAATATATAAAAGCTGTCTGAAAGCAGAAGTGCAGAAAAATATTGTGTAGATCCCCTCGTGCAACCAAAACAGCTCTGACCCATCGAGGCATGGACTCCACAAGACCTCTGAAGATGTGCTAGGCTACCAAGACGTTAGCAGCAGATCCTTTAAGTCCTGAAAGTTGCGAGGTGGGGCCTCCATGGATTGGACTTGTTTGTCCAGCACTTCCCACAGATGCTCAATCAACTTTTATATTATATAATATGAGCCAGGGGGATGTAAACTTTTGAACAGGATGATCAGTGTAAATTGTTAGTATTTTGTCTTCTGGGAGACATGTAACTATGGTATGGTGGTGGTCTCGCCACTGATTTCTGTCTCCACCCCTTTTATGTGATTGATTCGTTCCTAATGTCTCAGCTGTTCTGTGTTATGCCCTTAGATTGCGTGTATATTTAAACCCCCGTGTATCTTTGGTCTGGGCCAAGTATTGTTTCTGTGTTTTGCCGCCAGTACTCTACCAAACTGTTCTGTCCTTTGTTTCTCGTTCCATGGTTTTTGGTCCTGTTCTCGTTCTCATTGGTGGTTCTTGTTTAAGTCCTGTTTTGCCGATTGCCTGACCCAGTCGCCTGTTTTGTGATTGTGTTTTTGCCCTACGATTTGGATTCGTCTGCCTGCCTGCCTCTCTTCATTAAAAGCTTTAACTGCACTTGCATCCGTCTCCAAACCCTGTTTACCTGACAACCATGGAATGAGATTTGTTTCCTAAATAGCTGATGTATAGAGTATGTTCACCTCCACCCCTCAGCAAGCATCACATGATGAAATATTTACAGAGGTATGTGGACTATATGTGAAGGACACCCTCATCTCTAGGATGCTTTGCATGCATTGGGCAAGCTGTGCTCTTCATAGACAATTGAACAAGTGTGCACTACTGTGTTCAGTATATGAATCATTTTTCTATTTGAATAGTTGAGTGATTGTATAGATTGGTATGTTGTGGACGTCATTTCAACTCAGGCATATATTCCTGCGCTTGTACTTTGAGTTATTGGTTACATAACTCAAAGTACACACACAAGGTTTTGTAATTCATCACCAGAGAAGCAGTGATCATAATTCAGCTTAATTATGTTTAATAATTCTGCACAATAAATTTAACCATACAATAACTGATTTACATATAATACATACAGTTGCAATCAAAATTATTCAACCCCCATTGCAAATCAGGTTTATTGTCAAAATCTGCAGAATTTCAGCTGTTTGCAATGAACAAATCAAACAAAAGCAGTTGAAATAGTTCAACACAATGAATGCTTCAAGTGGTTTC
>JANDJT010000124.1:14572063-14583304 GCA_024331685.1 Stegophilus panzeri | reverse complement strand
TTTTGGAATAAGGCTGTAACATAACAAAATGTGGAAAAAGTGAAGCGCTGTGAATACTTTCCGGATGCACTGTATTAAGAAAAAGATGACGCACAACCATCATGCAAACTTTTCAGGAATCTTGTAAGAATTTTGAAAGTCCATTTTAACTCTTGCCTTAAGAATAATCTCTGCCCCAAATCAGTTTCATGTTTTGATACTTAATAAAGATACATTGGTCTTCCCATGACAGAGTCAACCTCAGTGTTCCTGGAATTTTGCATTCCTGCATTGTATCGCTCAATCAGGGCTACCTCAGTGCCAAAACTGAGTATTATTAACGTCACTACATCACATGTAACTCTGGCTGATGTTATCTGTTTTATCTTGATTTTGTCTGGTGACATAACGCCACCCTGACCTCTCTTGACATCTGTCTACATCTGTCATGCACCAGTACGCTGCCGACTTATTGGACATTTTCAATCAGTATAAGCAAATTATTTATTTTATTGCAGCAATTCTGTTAAGATTAGTCAGGACACTGTTGGCTTTCTGTGTGGGCAGTGTCATGACTGAGTTTAGCTGCTGTTGAGCAGGGGGATGGGAAGGGGGCAGGGTTTTGAGCCCCCTGCTATCCAAACAGTTCACACCTGTCCACAGTAACACTGGTACAGAGATAAAATGGACAGCACAACTAAAGCTTTTTTGATAGTAAAACACCATATACAACTGCCACTATAAAATTATAACATCTAAATCCAAGATCAGACTTTTATAAATGTTTACTATCTTACATTACAAAAATCAGTTTGTTCACGGTTTTATAAATCATGCACATTCATAATAATATATAGTCCATCAGCTTTATTGAAGAAAACAAATGAAAAGTTCCACATTTAATCACAGATGTCATCTTCGAAATGCATTATGTGTTTTGGTATCCCACCCCTCTGGAATTTAGCCATATATTGTAGTGACTCACATTAAAAAATATCACTATGTGCCTTGGCTATGCTGAACCAACCACCTCCTAAATTTTTAATAGGGCAGTCTAACTTAATTGACACCCACATGGAACAAATGAAGAAACTACTAGCTTTCAAATAAGACCTTACTTGCCAAGATTGACCATTCAGAGGCAGAAAAAACCAAATGCGTTATTTCCCCCTCACACAGTTTTACGCACAGCTATTGGTCTGGAGCTGTTGATATGCTGTCAGTCAGTGGGTATAGGCCAATCAGCTTATAGTGCCACACGGCTTTGTTGTGCAAATAATAGTGATGGTTGTTCCTCCAAAAGTTTATAGAGTTTTGACATGTTTATAATCCTTGCAGTGTTTGATTTTTCTGATCACTAGCTTTCTCCTGATCCTTCTCACACTTCTTGAGGCCCCACCCCCCACCCACATGGAGGTTTCCACTGCAAAACTGACAGCTCAGTCAGAGAAGAGGGGTCATTCGTGTGTCATTTATTTGAGCCATTAGGCCAGTGCTCCTGCACCTACAACACAACCTGAACAGGACAGGTGGCACAATATTAACAAGGATGATGTGCCTCTCATACAATATCACTTTTCTTCTGCCCACACTCCTGGGGTACAGCTTGATAGCCACCAGCAGCACACTTCTCTAGAGCTGTTCTAGTTATTTTTTGGTAAAGCCACAGTCTCTGCAACAACACAAATCTGTATGCAGAGTAAAAGCATAAGGGTATGTAGACACCATGGAGTCCTGTAATTAGCCTGAAGATATGGAAATCCTTGGACCTAGTCATATACTGTGGCCTAAAAAAGCCATCAAGAGTTTGAGATTTGTGGAGAAAGAATGAGCTACATAATTTTCCATTCCCAACCCCTGTCCTGGCATTCTACAGATTTGAGGCAATATTCTGGGTCCTGTACCAGAGCAACATCAAAGATGATGAGCAGGATGACCAGCTAAAAGGCACCACTGGCTATGGTTGGCTCTTTTATGTGAATCCCATCAGGAAGCAGCTCTTATTGACATGCAGGGTATACTACCAGCCTCATCAGAACCTGTCCATCCATGAAAGAATGGTAGCCACAAGGTGTAGAATTGTGGATTTTGGGAGTGATGAAGCCATAAGTTCAACATGTCTGAGCCAGTAGAGGCTGCAGCTGTCAGTGACATGTCACAGGTGGCAGAGAAGAGGCCATGCTATCTAGTGACAATTGCGAACACCTTAACCTTTGCCAAAAGAGACAAAGCTTCAGCTGGGAGAAAACATTGTGTACCCTGCCTTGAAAGGAAGATTTACAAATGCAGGTCTTGTGATGTGTTTCTGTGTACTATAGTGGACCATCTTTGTTTCACTGAGTGGGGATGATGTCAAGGACAGCTAAGCTCAATGATGCGCACTAGACTCTGATTCTTAATTGTTCTTTTATTCAGGTTTTTTGGCACTTTTGTTTGTTTTGCATATACCAGTTCATATTTTGCACTTTCATATTTGTTTTAAATAGTTATTTTTGCCTCCTAAAATCCAACCCCACGTCCATGTCTTAGGAGGTGGAAAGAGCACCTTCTTCATGCTTATATTATATATATGGCAGTGCTAACAGGGCTCTGGTGCTGATTTCAGTAAAGGCTAAATGAGATGAGTAAGTTTCAAACTTTTTACTTGTGATATTGCACATTTTGTAGCTGAGGTTCATGCTATTCCCATTTGTTACTTCATTTTGTTCCGTTTGGATATATTTTTCATGTCATTTGTTGGTGGTTTGTTCCATCTGAACATGTTCTTTTGTGACATTTTTAGCAATGCTTGCTATTTCTAAAAGTTTTCTGCTACTTTTTGAGACTTTGTGCCCTTTCTAGTGGTATTATGCCATTTGGAGACACTTTGGGGCAGTGGTGACTCAATGGTTGTGGCTCTGGGTTACTGATCTGAAAGTTGGGGGTTCAAGCCCCAGCACCACCAAGCTGCCACTGTTGAGCCCTTGAGCAAGGCCCTTAACCTCTCTGCTTCAGGGTTGCTGTATCATGGCTGACCCTGCAGACCCCAGATTCCTAACAAGCTGGCATATGCAAAGAAAATAATTTCACTGTGCTGTAATGTATATGTGACAAATAAAGGCTTCTTCTTTGTGCCATTTGGAGACATTTTTACTTTTGTAAAAATTTTAGTATTTAAAGATAACTCCTTCAAATTTTGAATGCTTATGGACAAGAACTTTGTCTTGGCATGTCATATCACCTTTATATCACATCTCATATCAGTTTGATATCACTTGATATCACATTTACTTTGAAGGAATAAACATTTGTGTGGAAAAAAACAACAACATTTTTTTTTTACTTTTCTCTAAATATATTGCCCCTAGGTGGCTAGGTAAAAACAAAAATACTTATGAAAAACTACAAATTATTAAAGCATCAAGTCTACTTTCATATGAGCCATTAACCACTACTGTGGAGTGTGACATCTCAAATAAATTCAATGCTGAACACAGGCACCCACAAAATAGGCAAAAATTCCACACTGTAAAACTGGATAAGTTTATTTAACTCAAAAAATTTGAGGAAACTAATTACCTCAAAAATTTAAAGTTGATAAATCAATTTCTTTAAGCTAAATACCCCTAAATTTTTTGAGTTAAATGAACTATCCGGTTTTACAGTGCATTTTTGGCCACTGGTAAAATAATTAAATGGCAAACTTGATAAAATGGCAGTGCTTTTGATTACAAATTCTATCAGATTCGAATTAACCATGAGAACAGAGAAATAAGTATCACTGCTTGCTTTACATAAAATCCAAAGGTATATCTGCTTGTGGATCTACAGAACATACATGTGGTCAGCATTATTTATACAGTGCATAGCATTTCTCTATTTTAAAAAGAATAGAATGAACAGAAAAATCTGTGCCTGAAACTCACCATGCCATTGACATAAAGATGTTGGGCAGCAGAAGCCACCAGTACCAGTCACCTGCATTGGAGAAGACTGCCATTAGAAGACCAACGAGGATTCCATTGTATCCATACAGGCCTGCTGCGATTGCCCCTCTGAGAAAAACTGAAAAATTACAACACTAGCCAAACAGTAAACAATTATTTATGATATTGTATGAATTGCAGTCTGGAAATACCTATTTTGTTTGAGAATGAGGGCTGAGATTGTGGCAAACAAAGTGCCCACAAAGCCATTGAGAGCCCACCATCTATTCTGGAGGATCAGTCCCGCGAAGATGATCAGTCCACTCAGAGGGTTGTTTACGAACATGACCTGTGCTGCACCTCTCAACACCCAATCAAAAATCTGAAGCAAGATGCATTTCCCTAACAAAACACATTTTACAAAGATACAGTAAGAATCAGTAATATGCATAAAGATAAAGATAGTAAACAATGAAGAAAAAAATACAATTACTGATATATACATTCTTACAAATGTTCAATCTAAAAAAGAATTTAACAGCAGAGCATTTGTTCATCAGAAGAACCCGTTAAGCAGCTAAAGACTACTCAAAGAACCCTTGAGTAATCCTGTTCTCTAAGAATGTATATACCATTATCTTTTTATGTTTCAATGTGGGGAAAGATAAACAAAAAACATCTTGCTATGCTGATAGTTATTTTATAGAACCTTAAATGAGAACAGTATATCTGGTCTGCAATAGTGTATTTGTTGCACTCTAGTATCAGAGTGCTGACCAATCAAAATCTGGAATCCCCATATTGATTTATTCATTCATTCATTCATTCATTCATCTTCACTAACTACTTTATCCTGTCATTGTGGATCCACAGCCTATCCCAGAAACACTGGTTGGTAAGTGGGAATATAACCTGAATGGGATAGCAATCCATTGCAGTGCACCATGTACACACATTCACACACTCATTCACACCTTGGGGCAGTTTAGAGTAGCCAATCTGCCTGCCTGCAAGTACAAAACTGTGAGGAATATACCATCCTAAATATATGTAGATCCCATGATGTGGTATGATAACAAAAATGCACTTTCTCTGCACTAGAAAACGTATTAAATGCCAAAATGGGATGTTAACATTTCTGGTTTTCATGTTTTTGTTCAGGTTTTTAAAAAGATTAAACCCAAATACCAATAACTGAGGCAATAACAATGCACCTCCTTGATGCTATATGCTTATGTACACTGACTAAACTGAAGAGACTGCTGGTCTGCAGTTAGGTTCATTTCTGCATTTAGATGTACTGGAACATTCTACCTGCTACAGCTGAACCACTGAAGAGATGGTGGAGACAGATATAGAAACATGCATGACTGCTTTTATAAACATCTATTAGGCTTAGCATGCCTGTGTGTTATCAGTACTCAGATGACTGCATTTACATCACAGAAAGGTCACAGAAATATTACTTGCTTTCTTAATGGTAATCTTCTCATGCAAACCAAAATGTATTTATTTAGAACACAGTTAGGAGCGGCTCTAATGACTATTAAAGCGCCTCTATTATGCTATATTAAAAGTCCCTAATTTTGTTTTAGAGGTCTCATACAAAAGGTTTACATGGATCCAAGGTCAAAAAAACACTTTAATTTTCTCATAATTTACATTGCAGCATCAGCTTTTTTTCTCAGTGTCACAAACGATTCACTCAAGGATCCGTTCACTCTAAACAAATCCGTTTAGAGAGCCTACTCTGCTCTGATTGGTCAAATGCCCCACTCTGTTGTGATTGGTCTACCGCTTACAGCACGTTTCAGAAAGGAAACGTCCATTACCATATCTGAATTTCAGCTCAGTAATAATGTCAGTTTTACTTTATCAATTTGAGACTAAGTACGATAGTGATATACATCAGAAGATCAACCCAAACCACCATTGCAAGCACAACGAGAACAGGACGTTTCTCAGTGGTAAGTTTGTATGTAGTTTGACAATAACGTGAGTTAGCCGGTTAGCAGAGGCCTACAGCTGTGCACTGGTTGTACACATATACAACACAAAACTATGCATTTGGAACACCCGGTAGAAAATATATACATAAATAATTAATCAAACTTACAGGTTGTGATGCAGAGGCGCAAGATGGTTCAAATAAATTGGGTACGTCCCAGTCTTTAATGAATAATCGTTTTGCAAATCCCGCGTTGACTTCAGCTAAATTTGAGAAGCAGTCGTCGGGAACACAAACGAAGGTCGGAGTTGAACTGCTGTGGTATCGTTTTAAAAATTAATTCTAACCACTGACACTTTACGTCTTCATCCTTTGGGAGTCCATGCAAAGTGGCTTTGCTTTTGCAGCTCAGAAAACATCTTCTATACATGAACCTAACTCTTTCAGGACGCAACTACAACGGTAGTGTTTGAGTGCAGGTCAAAGTACACGTTGTTCGTGACAGGCCACTGAAAACCAGAGGTGGGTTTTTTTTTTGTTACAAACCTATGTAGGTTTGTGCAGGAAGTAAGTCTGGACCTACTGATGACTTGTTTCAGGTGTTCAGAATCTGTTCTTTTGGGAGACAATAACTTCATTTGTTGTGCACTTTGATTTTTGAAACTTTATTATCTATAATGGCTATATAACACTACATGAAAGGTAATATCTGAAAAAGTATAATTGGGGCACTTAAGATATATTGATTTGACAGTACTGATTGTACAAGGAACCTTCCTTCGAAAAGAAAGTTCTTGAATCTTGAATCTAAAATGCTTTTATCTGTTCACAGACAGTTCATTTTATCAATAATATAGCAGCTATAAACAGTCATTCTCTTACCAGACTCTTATTTTTCTGCATCATGACATCAATGAGACAAATAAACAAAACA
Source organism: Stegophilus panzeri (assembly GCA_024331685.1). Lineage (NCBI taxonomy): Eukaryota > Metazoa > Chordata > Actinopteri > Siluriformes > Trichomycteridae > Stegophilus > Stegophilus panzeri. The sequence goes on along the minus strand of JANDJT010000124.1, from coordinate 14,576,538 downwards.
AAACATAGCTTGTCATTGTACTGAGAAACCAGGGTACAAATCTTTTGTCCTGTGTGAAAGCTGGTATGATACAGAATGATATGTATATGATACTTGTTTAAGCCTACCTTTCATCCACTTGTCAAAAGGAGCCATATTTCCCGAGAAGTAAGACACAAAGCGTGTGAGTTTAACTTTGATCTTTTGAAGGTTAGAAGACTCGGTTTGTGAGTGCTGTTTCTCATTCTGTTGCAGCTGTGAGTTCTTCGGTGCTGCTGTCTGTAGAACTGTGTTAGCCATGAGGGGCTGCAGTTCCTGTCACACATATATTAGGGATTTCTCACTAAAATGCAGTAAGAGATTTTTGTACAGCTTTGTGATGTATAGGCCATAGGTAATTTTATAGATGTGGGTTATCAGAATAAAGGTAAAATACTTTTCATGACATACTGTAAATGCATGTCAATGAGATGGTACCAAGATTATGAATATAGTGTGCGTTTACAGCTATTTAAGGTATTTAATGGTCCATACGTTCCTCACCATTGTACCTTTGAGGGTAGATTTACTTTGTTTTGTACCTTGAAGAAAGAAAAAAAAGTGCACCATTGCCTTTTATGACAGTGCAATTTGATTTTATATGATTAGGAATAAAGAGAAAACCACACAATTCCCACACACACATGAAATATATTGGCTGATGTCAGACAGTATATTCTATGGGTTATATTAAACATTTTGCCAGATAAGCCATGGAACTCATCAACCCTGTTTACACTATTATTTGATATTGAATCCAGTGTATGTATGTATTTACTGTACTGTTAGTGTAACTGCTCAGGTTATCTGGTTTTTAGTTTTATAATGAAATATCTATCTATCTCATATATCTCTCTCTCATTATATATATATACACACACACACACACACGCATGGCAACTTTTGTTTAAAACCACACATTTTCCAACTGATCAGACATTTTGGAACATCCTTACTGACAGGTGTGTCAATCACCAGACCTTAACCAAACTGAACAGCATTTCACCTCCTGAAGAGGAGAGTGAAGAAAGAAACCCCCCAAAACAAACAACAACTGAAGGAAGCTGCAGTAAAAGCCTGGAAAAGCATCACAAAAGAAGAAACCAACAATTTGATGACATCAGTGAGTCGCAGGCTTGATGTGGTTTTTGCATGCAAGAGATATGCAACCAAATATCAAGTGTTATTTTCTTTAAGACTATCTGTTCCTATACTTTTGCTCACCTAAAAATTGTGTGATCTGCCATGTGCCATGTTCTAAGTTGTTTAACACACACACGCAAACACGCGCACACACACACACACACACACACACACGTGTTACTTTTTTTTTTTTTTTTTTTAATTCTGTCATTTATTTAAACAGAGATGGGATAATTGTCCTCATACCATAAAGTTCATAGCTAATTGAAAAGGCATGCAGTCATAGACATAGCCTAGGAGTAATTGGACATAGCATACTAATTGTAGTATTGCTTCTGTAAAATAACAGAAAAAAGAACAAGGATGACAAACACAATCTGTAAACTAAATAAAACATGCATAACTACATAAAGATTAAAAAAAATTAAGAAATTAACAATTATGTTTTATCCTAAATTTGCTGCACAAATATTTACATCGTATATAGCAGAGGCTGTCAAACCTTTTGGAGCCAGGAACCCCTTTAACTGTTTCATAGATATATAGATATCAGCACAGATTTATTTTATTAGCATATTCCAAATATTTAAATATTAGACACATTATTCAAATGTGTACCGTATTATTATGGCTATTCACTGGTGCCAAAGAGTTTATTATTTAACAGAACATATTAAGCCTAATTTGACATTATTTATAGGCCTACACATTTCTGAATTATTGAGGTTAGATGAACCCCAGTCCATACAAGTGACCTAAAAAGTGACTCTAAATTGGTTGCCTTACCTTGGAGTGCTCAGTAATGGATGTTCTACAGAAATTCCCTGAAATAGTCTGGGGCAAAAATGAGACAGTCCTTTGTCATTTAAATTAGTCATTAATAAGAAAAACCCGTTGTTTAGTATGAAAGTCTATTATTAACTAAGCAGAGCCATACCTCTGAAACTTGTATTCCAGGCATAAACAAGGCCAGTTCTTCTCCAGCAAAAATCACAGTTACTTTGAAAGAGCTGCAGACCAGGCTTTATATTGTGCTAGTGAAATCCAGGCTCCTCCTCTGCAAACACAAATGCAAATTAGGAAACAAGGAAGAGGAGGCCTGAGGTTTTATCGTGAATCCTCATCCTTCTTATCATTTATAAGACATTGAAGATTCTTTTAGATGAGATACACATTTAGATTGCCTCTACAAATCTGTAGTTGCTCTCAATAACTTTTGTTACTACAACATCAGGTGAAAAGGGGGGAAAAAAAGCAATGTGAGTCTATGGATAACAAAGGAATTAAAAAAGAAATGATTACAGAGTTTAATGAGTATGTGCCTTATTTTATAACCTTCAGATAATCACCAAATGTGGAGGTTATAACTGAAAGACATTGGAGAAAAATTAGAGAAATTAAATGCAAAAGTAGAAAAAGATTAAAACCTGTACAACAAAATTAAGAAAACTTTTGGCCTTTTGAAACCTCTTCTTACTTTTTTTTTTTTTCTGTTTCATGCAGGACTTGGTAGATGTTTGTCAAAATTATTCCTAGTTCCATAATATTCAAGTTTTTACTACTAAACCTAAGCAACATCATACTGTATATAACTACACTATATACATATACAGCCTATAAATGTATACTGTATGTGTCTATAGAAATAAATGACAGATTTGAACTCAGGCCTGAATAATAATAATAATAAGTTTATTTTTAAACCACCTTTCTACACGCTCAAGGTTGCGTTACAATTAGAAAGTGCTTATAACACAGAAAGAGAAAAGAACAAGTCACAGTTAAGAGTCACTACCATGCCAATAGGGTGTATGGTAGTGGAATACATTGGTATGGTATTTTAATCTGGGTAGATTAAAGAAAAGGTGGCAAAGAATCCAAGGCATCCAGGACTTTCATCACCAGTATACATCATTACAGTGGATAAAAATTCAGAATGATTAATGCCTTTCATTTTTTCTGATGCAAGCCACCTGCACAGATCTAAAATTTCCATAAATTCATTTAGAACATGCCTAGGTGTCTTACACAAGCGGAGATCTAAAATTTCTTGTTTTGTAGCAGTAAACAAATCATGTGCGTATGATCTACAGGCTGATTCACATTCGATAATACGGGTCTGATTAAACAATGCGTGACTGATCAGTAGAAGCGCCTGAGCCTCGGATCTGAACACTTTTATGAGATTTTCGTTGCTATTTGTGATGTGTTGGAAACTTGTAGCCACCTGGTTAGCCAACCATGTTGAAAATTGTGATTGACTGTTTATCTTGTAGGTGTTGGCTATTGAATTAACTATATTTCCAAGCAGGTCCCATTTAGAACGTAGAAGTGATAGTTGGATGGCAAGTCTGCCTTTGTAATCAGAGATTAAATCATCGATTCATGCCTGCAGCCATACATAAGTTTTTTTCATCATCATTACAATGTTGTACAAAAGCAGATAATATATTTGAAATGTTGTATGTCACATGAGTCATAACCAAATTTACATATCATGTAGTAGTGTTTTGTTGATATTTCCCTTAATAAGTTCACCAGGAGGAATGGGGTATAGCTTCGGGTATTGTTTTGGTTTGCTATTCTCACAAGTAATTCAATTAAAACAATGACTAACAGTCCATAAGCAATTGTGTGGGTCAGTGAAATTGTCCATGTTATGTTTGCATTTTCCCACACAATAAGTTCCTTTCTTTCGGCTTGTCCTAACAAATGCTTTGGTTTGTTATCATACGGTTTGTATAGTGTTAAGTTGAATTGGTATTCTGTGTAGCTCGTGTGTGGTGTTTAGTGTTTCTGTGAGTGTTCCTATATGTGGAAGTTTCCAAATTGTTGACAAAATAACATATTTTAGGGTCTGTGCCGTTATAAATCTTTTCATATAGAGTGCACATCCCACCTTCTTTAGCACCTGGATATATTTTTAGTTGATACCATGCAGTGATATTGTGTTGAGATCGCCATGCTGGAGTGTGTTTTGATATGTTCATGGTTGAGAGATGGGTGTAATTTAGGTAGATTGTTTGACTTTGGTCTAGGGTCGAGGTGTAAGATAGAAAGTAATAATATAACTAATAATCATAATAATGAGGTTGACACATTTTGTCGACCCGTATCAATTTCAATAAACTATCAGCAGAAATGGTACTTCAAAATAAAATACAGAGTCTAACCTAACTCCCTTGAATTTATCAATTATCACTAGGCAATAACAATACACCAACCCCCCAAACCCCCTAATGACAACATGAAAGAAGTTTGTTTGAAATCTTTGCAAATTTATTAAAAATAAAAAACAAAAAAAAGCACATGTA
>JANDJT010000124.1:14558855-14571963 GCA_024331685.1 Stegophilus panzeri | reverse complement strand
ACTTCTTTCACGTTGTCATTATGGGGTATTGTTTGTAGAATTTTGAGGAAAATAATGAATTTAATCCATATTGGAATTATGGCTGTAGCATAACAAAATGTGGAAAAAGTGAAGTGCTGTGAATACTTTCCGGATGCACTGTACAATGCATGTATCGCACCATCTTTCAATGTCTGATGCCTTTCTTGGCCACCAGAAATTTTCTTTTATCAATTGTTGTGTTTTGGGAGCTGATACATGTGCATAATCATGGTATAATTTTATCAATGGTTTCTGGAGGGCCTCTGGAATGACGTATTTTCCATCCTTTAAAATTATGCCCTCTGTGACATTGACTAATTGGTCCTGCTTTAATTGTAGTGCAAGCTCTCCATCAGAGATCCACAATTCCTGTTGATACTGTTTCATGTCGATTGGAGTAACCTGAACCACACTCACAGCAGGTGCAATTAGCATGTCCGGCTGCCATTCATTCCCTTTTATGGCTGCTAGTTTTGCTAGTTTGTCAACAGTGTTGTAACTTTGCTCATGCTCGTCTGGGTTTTTGCTAATGTGTGCAAGCACTTTAATGACTGAGATCAGGAAATCATGTGCTTTTATAGCTTGCCAAATCAAGGTGACTATATTGAAATGCTTTATTGGGGATCTGGTGCATGTAACAAATTTGCGTAATTGCCATTGAGCTATAAAATCATGCACTACATCAAATGCATATCAGCTATCAGTAAACACACACAGCAGTTTGTGATGTGCTCTGATAGCCTCAAGCAAAACAATGAGTTCTGGTTCTTGTGCGGACATGTTTGCGGGTAGTTTGATTAGTAATTGGTTGGCATATGAATTGGGAGGATTTGGAGTCCACACTACACACTCCATATGGAATTGACCATCTTGCCAGTATCAGGAGCCATCAATGTATAGTTGGGTCTAGTTCGGGAGTTTTTGGTCATGGACTGGACCCTGTGTTTGTGATTTTTCTTGACATGTGTGTGGGTGGCCCTCTACATCTCCCAATAGGTGCTGTAAAATATGGGTGTTAACTGTGGTAACAACGCATGCTTGTATGTCTGCTAACCATCTTGCGATGATACTCCTTTAATTCGGCCCTGCCATAGCATTTGTCCATGCTTTTACCCTCTGTTAACCATTGTGCGGATGCAACGGTGCAGGATTTAGACTTCCATCTATTCTCTGTTTTTGAGCCCCAGTCCACCGCTGTTCTAAAAGTGCTTTTGGCTGGATCCATGCCATTTAATCAAGCCTTCTGGACTGGGGTGCCAGTATGATCGTAGCATCAGTGTATCCCAGTAAGGTTGAAATGGACCCTTTCTTGTCATTGTTCCTATGATTTTTTATGTTTAGAACACTCTTCACACATTAGCAAGCAGCTGATTGTAGGGATTTTGCAGTTCATGTTTGTCACAGTTTTAAGCACAGCGACTTCGATCAAATTTTTTGGTACTTCACTAGATCTTGTTCTAGTCTGTATCGGGCTTCATTGACTTGATTCTTCAGGCCTTTGAACTAAAGCTCGATGACGAATTTCTCTCCATGGCCTGCACTCTAATGCAGAAACGGCATCATCTTCACTATCGTCTTGTGTCTCGGAGGTAAACACTTCATCTAATGCTGCTTGTTTAACAGCAGCTAGAGGGAACCCTAAATTATCGCAGCAATCTTCAAGTACAGGTATGTAATTGTTACTGGTTTGGAGCTTCTTTTGAAGCTCATCAATTTTTGTGACCATTGCCTCGCTATCAGAATAAATTCAAACATAATTTATTAACCAGATAATTCCAATAATAATTCTTAATCTAATTCAAAAGTTAACAAGCAGTAATCAATAATACATAAACATCATATTTAACACAAGCAAGAGAATTAGATATGTTTACCTGGCAGTGAAAGTACACACAACAATTGTGCGAGAGATCTGTCTACAGATTCACTGAATCTTGGCCAGCTCTCCCCTAAATATTCAGATAGTCTGTAGGTCCACCAATTGGTGTTGTTTGTGAATAGAATTGGAATTTGGGATTGCTTTGATGTCTGCGCAAGGATGTGTCTTATTTACATACAGAAAGTAATTAATGTGAGGGACCTGGGGAGGGTATGTCTTTAACGGCATGCAATACTTTTCTCTAGATCTTAATAGTGATTTGAACTATTTCTGTTGCTGATGAAATGAGACCATATTTTCCAGATGCACTGAGACCTTTTGAATGATAGTAAACATGTATAGTCAACTTCTTATTCACATTAAACAGGTTATGTAATAATAATAATAATAATAATAATAATAATAATAATAATAAAATTTGGGGTGTAGGTGTAAGTTAAACCACACACAATTGCCCTTTCATACTGGTGGACCTGTGGGGCAATAAATGCACCTAAACTTTTGACACTACAACATATTTATGACACAGAAAATATAGACAGAGAGGAAAACAATTTGAACCTAAGGATGAAAAAAAAATGCAACTGTTTTATAAAATTATCTCATTTCATCTTTGTTATGAACATTTTGGGAATGTTTTTTCCCCCATATTGTTAAAAATCTAGCTAATAGATTATTATATTTTGCCCCTAATAAACTTTGATGAAATTCTTAAGTCTGCTATTATAGCCAAATAATTAACAAATTCAGGCCAAATAGGTACTGTATTTGCATATATACAATGCAGTGGATCAGCGCAAACAGATTACAGAGGATTTTTAAGATAGTTATAGCTGTAACAAAAAAGTCATTGCTTCTAATTATTGTTGTTATTTGTGCTTCACTGTTGGTTTTATTCCTAGTTAACTTTGCTACCCTGTTAAGACCTGAGGATCCTTTAATAAGTGTTTTCTGTAAGCCATCTATTAGTATTTTACCTCCTCACACTACTACAGTAAAGTGTACAGTCTGCATAACCTGTTCTTATGAATTTGAGGTCAGAACACAGGGTCAGCCATGATCTGGCACCCCAGGAGCAGAGAGGGTCACGGACCCAAAACAGTGGTAGCTTGACCATGCTGGAGCTTGAACTCATGACCTTCTATTCAGATGCCAGGAACCTTAACAACAACTGAGCTACCATTGCCCATAAATAGCTCAGCATCCAAGTACTAACCAGTACATAACACTCTGGGGATGCACACTGGCAGTCATGCAGACTCACACCCTGTTTCCTCCTATACCAACGCCAGAGAAGTATGCAGGTGATCCAGCTCGATGCAAGGGTTTTCTTCTGCAATGCTCATTGTTCTTCACCAGCTATGTAGGCATGCTGGAAGCACACAAGATCACCTACTTCATGGAGCTATTAATGGGCAGAGCCTTCATCTGGGCAACAATGGTATGGGAATGAGGTCAGCGAGCCCATCTCCTCATATGATCAGTTTATGGGGCTGTTCCGACATGTCTTCGATCACACTCCCAATGGCAAGGAAACGGAAAAAGAGCTCATGACCATTTCCTAGGGCTCACGATGCGTAGCAGAATATGCTCTCAAGTTCTGGACTATCGCTGCGAGGAGTGAGTGGAATGAACCAGCACTGAAAACTGTGTTTCGCAATGGACTAAACCCGGAAGTAGTAACGGAGCTTGCTTGCCGCTAGTACCAACTCACCCTTGACTCGCTCATCGACCTAGCCATTCATCTCGATCACCTGCTTCTGAGCAGCTGTCCAGCCCATAGCGATGCAGCTCTCACCACACCGAAAAACCTGGCGGAGCCCATGCAGCTGGGGCACGCGTGGCTCAACAAAGCTGAGAGGGAGCGTGCCGTCGAGTTTCGCTTCTTTTACTACATACAAGACACCCATCTCATCCGGCAGTGTCCTCTCAAGTTTCGTCGGGACACCAGGGAGAGCGGGGGACTCTACATCCCACTCCCAAATGGTGAGTCCATCCCAATTATTCTCTCCTCAAGCCTTCATTTGACCAGTCATAGTAGAATGCTCAGGGATATCCTCTGTCCTCACAGCATTAATCAACTCCAGAGCGGTGGGGAACTTCATTGACCATGATACAACACAGAAGCTCAACATCCTCATCTGACCCTTACTCCAACCACGCAAGATCCAAGCTATCGATGGAGTGCCAATCGGAGGAGGACTGATCTCATACTGCACCAAACCTCTTTCTCTCCAGATTGGTGCCCTGCATAGGGAATCCATCACCCTCTATGTCATCGTCTCAGTCCAACCCCCAGTCATCCTTGGACTGCCCTGGCTGGACCAACAACATGGAGAAGCTTTTTTAACACCTGGCGTACAAGGACGAGGTGTTCCACAAGAGAACTGGAATAGACCAGTATGGCGTTGATGTATACACACTTCCCCAGCATGTCCCTCAGGATGTCATTGATCAGGCACTGGAACACTGAGGCAGCGCTAGAGAGCCCATATGGCATGACCAAGAACTCATAGTGGCCAGAAGTCATACTGAAGGCTGTTTTCCACTCGTCAAAGAATACCAAAGCTGATGCACTCTTCCAGGTACACAGCCCAGAGGTAAGCTCAGACGAGTTCATTCTCCCACCACCTGTACTCTCAGCTCCACTGAGTGGGAGTTAGATCAAACCCTAGCATGAATCCCAAGCTCTCAGCTCCCAGCTGCATGTCCCCCAAGTATGTGCCCAAACAGCACCAGCTGGAACTCATCACTTGGGCCCACACGGCAGTCGCCACAGGCCACCAAGGTACATAAGACATACTGGTAGTCCAACATGCTGAGTGATGTGCATCGAGTGGTCTTGTCATGTTCAAACTGTGCCCAGCCCAAGGTTCTTCAAACATTAACAGCAGGCAAACTGGTTCCTCTGCCCATTCCAGAGCATCCCTGGTCACACATCTCTGTGGATTTCCTCACCGACCTGCCAGAGTCTCAGAGAAACACAACCACCTTGGTGGTTATGGACAGGTTCTCTAAGTCACTCCACTTAATTCCACTACCAGCCCTCCCATCAGCCTTTACCACAGCGGAGGTACTGTTCCAAAACATGTTCTGATACTTCCAAATCCCCAAAGAGATTGTCAGTGATCGAGGACCACAATTCACATCACGAGTGTGGTCCAGCTTCATGAGCAAAATGAACACCACTGTCAATTTAACGTCAGGATACCACCCACAAGCCAACAGCCAAGTGGAACATGCCAACCAAGAGATTGGGTGATTCCTCTGAACATTCTGTGCAGCCAACCCAGAGGACTGGTCCAGATTCGTCCCCTGGACCGAATACACCCAGAACTCCATACGTCACTCAGCAGCACAACTCACCCCATTCCAGTGTGTCTTAGGCTACCAGCCACCTCTGTTCCCGTGGAACACCAGCACCACAGATTCCCCAGCAGTCGATCACTGGTTCCAGCAGAGTAAGCAGGTCTGGGAAAGCGTTCGTGTTTATAGAGACGCCAGTTCATCATCACTGGCGCACATGGCAGAGGCGGGGTGAGCAGTAAGACGACGCAGCCAACGGCAGATGATTGCCATGGCTGCTCCCTCTCTCGAGCATGCCGGGGGGAGATTAAAGAAACCTGAATTCTTAGATAGAGGTGATTCGAACCTGATTGATAGCAAATGCAATTTTCTCTTCTGCTGAACATTACAGATTCAAGCCCAGACACCACGCCATTGAACCATGGAATTCATCGCTTCTCAGAGCCACCAGGTCGCCAGTGTTCTTCAACCATGAGGCCACTACAATGCATGATACCCCACCTGAAACCGCATAGCTGCCTCACTGCCTCAACTCCTATCATGTTAACCCCCATTCCCTTAGCTCTTGTAAGTAATTGTAAGTAGGTTATACTCAACCCATCATCATATGTCAAATCATGGTTAAGAATCACATTGGTACAAAACTGCAAGTCCATTGTGAGTAAAATTTATTTCTCAAAGACCCCACAATCCCTCCCATGAATCCCATGCATCAACATCTGCTGGTGATCAGTCAGGGTCCAGCAGATTTATCACCGATGAGCTCCTAGCAAACTGCAAAATGGGCAGCCACTTCATTCCTCGATCCCTGAGGTGAGGATGCTCACCACCAGTTGTTCCACCATGAACCTGTGGCTGGAGGGGATTTCTCTCTAGGCCTTGCTAGATTCTGGAAGTACCTGCACATTGGCCCACCTGTCAGCTCTCCCCTTGTTACACAGTCATAGACACATTTTTCATGAAATCCCAAGGAGTAGGATGCAATTATAGAAATCTTATTTTAAACAATTAAACATAACAAACAATGACAAAAAAGAACCAAAAAATAGAAAAACTTAAACAAAGGACTAGACTGAGGCAAGGCATAGCAAAGAAAAGAAAACTCAACATGAAAATCAAAACCCACTCATGGTGCAAATACAACATAATGGTAACAATACAAACAATACACACAATGCTTCCCAACCAAGGAGAAATGGGGTAGAAAACAAAAGAAGAATTTAAAAAAATGTGAGTGAGGGTGCTGTCTCGTGGTCTGGGGGGGAATTGTCCATGGTGGGCATGACATAGTGCCCCCCTTAAGGCTCCTGAAGCACCCAAACTTAGGAGGGCCTGGACCCCTGAGTAGAGTGACATCCATGGTGAGGCCAGAACCGAGGAACAACAACCATGGTGAGGCCAGAAGGGGGAGTGACTATGATGGCAAAGAAAGGAGGTGGAGCCATGTTTTCAGCCGAGCAGGGGGTTCAGAGCGACATCCTCAGCCGAGCAGTGAGGCGGAGCGACATCCTCAGCCAAGCAGGGAGGCGGTGCAACATCCCCATCTGAGCAGAGAGACATGGCAACATCACCAGCCAAGCAAGGAGGTGGGGTGACACCCTCAGCAGGACAGGGGGGAGGGATGAAATCATCAGCTGGGCAGGGAGTCAGAGCGATCTTTTCAGAATCTCTTAGATGACACTTTCATTTGTTGCCAGAAGCAGTGATCATAATTACTTTTAATGAAGTTTAATAATTCTGTACAATCAATTTATCTATACAATAATCAGTTTATGTATAATACATAAGTTAAAGAACAACTTGACTCTTTTGCTTTTAACAATTAAAAGAGGGATAAAAGGCAATTTCTAAAACATGCAAACACATTCATATGAAAAGAAAAAATAGGCACAAAAATTTAAATAGAATTACCGAATATGAACATCAAATATCAATATTAAGTTATGCAGTCATACATGTTTACCATTATGAGATTGTTAGGAAGTAACAATGAGAGAGTAGAGGTGGATAGTATGGATTGTTCCATCATCCTGTCTCAAAGACAGTGTTCATAGCCAGAACAACTACATTGCTTAGACATACTGTAACATCACAGTAGAGATGCCCAGAATGTGTCCATGTGGTTCAGTGATGGATGGTCATATAGATCATTTTTGTATAGACTTTGTATAGATAATTTGCATTTACATTCATTGTGCATACAATATGTCATGTATTTAACCACTTAAATACTTTCTCATTAACACATTGTTGGGAGGAAAACCAAATCAACTGTGCATTGTCCTCACTGAGTGAAAGTGCGCTGGAAATTGTTGATTCATTTTTCAGTTAATTCTAGAGTAGTTGGCTCTGTGTTTCCAGTAATGGACAGGTTTTCCAAATGCCCTCTATTTATATTAATGCACACATTGTGCTGCTCTTTCTCTTGGTTCTTCATCATTATCTTTACATCCATGTCTTTTGTCATTTGTGCCTCTTTATCCTTCTCCTGTAGCATCTCCTCTTGGGCTTTCTTCTGCTTTTTTTCAGCCTTCTCCTCCTTCATCTTACAGTAGAATATGAGGTTTTTCTCAGGGTAGCTAACTATAGAAAGTGGCAGCTTGTAGATGGTCTTTGTCTCTGTGTTGATCAAGAGGAACGTGAGGACTGACAGGCAGAAGGGCCAAGTGCATGCTGGAAGTCCAAACTGAGGAATAAAGCATTAAAAACAGATTACAAAATGCAAAATTTGGAACACATATCCTGAAAGTTTTTCCATTGTGAATAACAAGATACTTACAGTAGCCATCACATTGCTAATTGCAAAGCCAAGATATGCACAGAAAAATGCTAAGGGGGAAATGAGAAAGGAAATTAATGTCACTGATGGCTGAGAACCTTGTCAGTGGTTCTTACATAACCAGAATCATTTAGCATTCAGAAAGTTTATATGGTTCTGATAGCCATCATACCACAGACTATAGACAGTAGATGGACCTGCCAGGTTAGTGCGTAGTACATTCCACCAATTGCAATGCAAGCCAAGGCACAATTGTATCCCCACAGTCCAAAGTAAATGCTCTGGAATGGCGCCGCAAGAGCAAGACCTAAAATAGCAAATTAGAAATTAGAGATTTTGCTGATCTTAAAATTTAATTCTTCCTGGATCACTTAGGTTCATATTATTAGGTCCTATATTATGAAAAGGGACAGATTTGCTAATCTTTTCTTTAGGACGTTGTGATTGAAGCCAGAGTAGAGAATGAAACATGCACGGTTGAGTCTTACCTGACACCATCCCAATAGTTGAACCAATGACAGCATGCATGCAAGTTATTGGTGAAGAAATAAACAGGGCCACAATGAATATGCCTCCTGTCCAAGGATTGTCACAGCCATAGACCTGCCCAATGCCAACAGGAATGGACCGGAAGAGCTGTGGAAATTGAGTTCATTTCAAGGGTACGTGATTTAGAATGCAGTGCATAAGTGCTGCTATCAGTACTTGAAGTGACAGCTTAATCTGATGTTGCATAAAATAATTATATTTCTTGAGAGAAAATGTGGCATTTCAAGCTAGCTGAAATTCCACACTGACTGATGAAAGAGTTCCTCTCGTGACTTCAGCATCAGAAGATTCTAGAAACAGCTCCTTGGCCACCTAAGTGATTTTCCTCTTTGGACTCATGTACAAGATATTGCAAAAATGATGTCTGTTCAGCATAAAAACTACTTCATATCAGCACGCTTCCAGTAAGGCTTTTACCAAAGTATATTCCAGCTCAGACCATGTGATGTTGGGGAAGGAGGTGATTGGCTGGATAAGGACCTGGGGGAAGTGGCGGTTGTAGTGGCCTGTAGCTACCATATGAAGACACACCAGAATGTTAAAAGGCAGGTTTAAAACTGGCAGATCCCACCGACCGTTGATAGAGGCCAGGGCACTAGAGACGATCGGGCTGTAAGACATAAAACAATCAGGATTTATTATCAGGTATTATAATAGAACAGTCACTGCTCAAGCAAGTTTTAAATGTCTAGTAAAGAGACAGTTCTCGAGCTCCTTTCTTTATCACAAGTCTACAATTGCTGACAAGTTGTTAAACACAATTCCAAATGTTCTAGTATTATTTTCAGCATGGTAATGAGTCCACTGGTAGTCCTGTATAGGAAAAAGGTGACCTAAAACTGTCATACAGGATTTTTTTTTTTGCAAGAAACTTGAAACCTCATGTCCTAAGAATAATCTATGCCACCAACTGTATCGCTCAATCATGTCTACCTCAGTGCCAAAACTGAACTATTAATGTCATCACATGCAACCTTTGATTAACCTTTGAAAGCGATCTGATTGATGTGATCTGTTTTGACTTGATTTTGTCTTGAGTCAGCATGTCACCCTGAATTTCCGTGAATATTTTAACATCTGTCAGACTAGAATGACAAACCTCTAAATTTTCATTGCTTGAAATTATGAATGCTCTTGGTTTCAGATTAGTTTCACTGCTTGCTTTACAGAAAATCCAAAGGTATATCTGCTTGTGGATCTACAGACCATGCATGCTGACCAATGTTATTTATTCAGTGTAGAGCCATTCTCTATTTCAAAGCTACCTTGACTGACAAGTATGCACAGAAAAATGAGTGCCTGAAACTCACCATGCCATTGACATAAAGATGTTGGGCAGCAGAAGCCACCAGTACCAGTCACCTGCATTGGAGAACACTGCTATTAGAAGACCAACCAGGATTCCATTGTATCCATACAGGCCTGCTGCGATTGTCCCGCTGAGAGAAAGTTACATTGAAATTCCATTGTCCAAACAGTAAACAACTCACAAGTTATGATATTGTATGAATTGCAGTCTGGAAATACCTATTTTGTTTGAGAATGAGGGCCGAGATTGTGGTGAACAGAGTGCCCACAAAGCCATTGAGAGCCCACCATCTATTCTGGAGGATCAGTCCCACGAAGATGATCAGTCCACTCAGAGGGTTGTTTATGAACATGACCTGTGCTGCACCTCTCAACACCCAATCAAAAATCTGAAGCAAGATGCACTGTTCTGGACAAAACAATGAATAACAAAAGTAGCATTACTGAAATATACAGTATACATATTGTAAAGTATAAAATACCTTTATGACAGTTCCACTGAAAATGATTTAAATAAAATGTTAGTAATAGGGTAAATTACACCTTAGCTTATAAATCTTGATCTAGTTTTCAAACCCCCAGTAGACTACTTCATCGACTGTCACCTTGTTATATCTGTGTTCAGAGTGCAGCTATCTAGTTAGTAGCTCCTGGGGGTGATAACAGAAGTAAAATCTCCGATGAGCAATGGTAGATTAGATGCTGAATTGGGACATTAATGTTTTTCTGTTTTACATGGATTGCCGTTCCTTTTTTTCCATGATATTCTCAGAATTAAACCCAAATACCAATAACTGAGCATTTACAACACAAATAACATAACATACATAACAACATACAACATAACTAACACAACATAATCTCTTTTAAAGATTATGTATGCCTATGTACACTGACTATTTCTATACACTTAAGTGAGGTCTGATCTGCAATTATGATAAATTTCTGCCTTTACATGTACTGGGATATATTTTGTCTGCCACAGCTGAACTACAGATGAGATGGCTGAGACAGTTATATAAACATGGTTTTATAAACATTAATTGGGTTTAGCATGCCTGCGAGTTATCAGTATACATGTGACAGTATTTAAAGGTCACTGAAATATTATTAGCTTTCTTACTTGTAGTCTTCTTGCACAAAATAAAATTTATTCATTTAGAACACAGTTGGTGGCAGCTATCATTTCTATTAAGATATTACAATTTTACAACCCTGGAAAAAACTAGACCTCTTTTAAGACCACTAGCATCAGAACCACCTTTTTATTATATCATGTCTTTTTCCACAATAAACACATGCAAAATCACTGTCTATGAAAAGTGTGCTTTATGTAATGAATAAAACATTTTGGGGCATTCTATTATGGGAAAATAATCAACAAATGGGAGGTTTGATTCCATTCCGAAGGTGGTTATTTTCTAATATTTTCCTCTTAAAACACAGCCATTCAGCCAGGAATTGTTTCCTAACTTTTTTATTTTTATTATTAATTATGCCTTTATCTATTTATAGTTATATTTAATGCTGTGAAACATTTGAGAAACAAATTAGCTCCTGTTATCACTTACATTATAGCAGCTATAAACAGTCATTCCCTCAGCAGTCTTTATTTTTTTTCCTAATGGCATTAATTAGATTAAAAAAAAAAAATAGCACAGCTTGTTAGTCATGTTACAGAAGAACCAGAAAGTGCAAAGTCCTCTGTCCTGAAGACTATCTCATGGCAGTAAACGTACTGACTGTTACAAAGCACTGACACCAGGGACTTTTATCTTATTATCAGTTATCTATTACTCTAGAAACAATAATGTATTAGAACATCAGAGCTGCTGTTATTGTAGATTAAACAACACCTTCTGACCAGACAGAGCTGAGACAGTGCTGTGGTATAATGTCATTTAATCAGTGAGAAACTATATACATCTAGATGCATATTGATGAAGTAAGTATAGTAGTAAGTAGGGCTAGTTAAGATCTTATAAGCCTATCTTTCAATATACATTTTCTGCAATTTAAATCTTTGTCACTGTATGTATTTAAGAGACCATGTGAAAGCAGACATGAGCAGGTAAAGCCTACCTTTCATCCACTTGTCAAAAGGAGCCATATTTCCTGAGAAGTAAGACACAAAGCGTGTGAGTTTAACTTTGATCTTTTGAAGGTTAGAAGACTCGGTTTGTGAGTGCTGTTGCTCATTCTGTTGCAGCTGTGAGTTCTTCAGTGCTGCTGTCTGTAGAACTGTGTTAGCCATGAGGGGCTGCAGTTCCTGTCAAACATGTCATATATTAGGAATTTCTCACTAAAATGCAGTAAGTGATTTTTGTACAGCTTTGTGAGATATATGCCATAATTTTATAGACGTAGGTTATCAGAATAAGGGTAAAACATAATGCTTGTCATTGAGATGCCACCTTCAAGGGTATGTAGAGTTTAGGATGTGTTAAACAACATAGAACATAGCACATTTTGTATGAGACCACCAAATTTGTAAAAATATTGGAACATGTGACTGACAGGTCTTTCTTGTTACCCAGGTGTATCCTGTTAGATTGATTGATTAAACAATAAATAGCTATGAACATGTACTAATTGGTTTTAGCCTTCCGTTTCACCTGTGAAGACTGCATTTGTTGTTAAAAAAGGATAAGCCAACATGAAGATCAGTGAGCTGTCTATGAAAGAAAAGCAAGCCAGCATTAAGAACTGGAAAGCTAAATTGGAATTCACAAAGAAAGAGATGAGCCGCAAAAGTTCTGGAGCCAAGATTAACCTCTACTAAAGTGATGGAAAGGCCAAAGTGTGAAGAAATAAATGATCTTCTCATGATATAAAACATGGCTTGGGCTTGCATGGCTGCAAGGAGAAACCCCTCAAAACAAACCCCAACTGAAAGAGGCTTTGGTAAAAGCCTAGAAAAGCATCACAAGAGAAGAAATCAGCTTGATGGCAGGCTTGATGCACCTCACTGACATCAAAAAATGGTCACTGAGTCGCCGGCTTGATGCAGTTAATGCAAGCAAGGGATATACAACCAAATAATAAGTGTTGTTTACTTTAATTTACTGCAAGACTTATCTGTTCCTATACTTTTGCTCACCTAAAATTGGGTGGTCTGATACAAAGGGTTCTATGTTTTTTGTTGTTTAACACATCTAGATTTTAATACCAGGAAATAAAAGTTGAAATCTTAAACTCTTTTCTCATATATAAACATTTTGATCTCAAACCCAAATGTCTTTGGTGTATAGCACAAACATATATAA
>JANDJT010000124.1:14544355-14558787 GCA_024331685.1 Stegophilus panzeri | reverse complement strand
AGTGCCCTCCAGTAATATTGGCACCCTTGGTAAATATGAGCAAAGAAGGCTGTGAAAAATTGTCGTTATTGTTTAACCTTTTCATATTTTGTTCAAAAAAATCACAAAAATACTCTGCTTTCATAGACATCAAACAATTGCAAACAAACACATAAATAACAAAAATATCTTTGTTAAATGTAGGTGTGCAACAATTGATAGAGTCATATATTATATATACTATAGTAATGTGAGTGTGTGTGTGTGTGTGTGTGTGTGTGTGTGTGTGTGTGTGTGTGTGTGTGTGTAAAATTCTGTAAGTAATAATAATGTATATATACTATTTCATGGTTATACTTTAATTCTCTATAATCTAAGTCACTCTCTGATTTTGTTATCTTACCTTAGAGTGTTCAGTAATGGATATATGCCCTGGGAAAAAAATTTTAATTAGTCATTAAAAAGAAAAACTAATTCTTTAGTGTGAAAGTCTATAATTAACTAAGCATAAATTAATTAATAACAAACTTAGAAAATCTCAGAAACCAGAGCCTTACCTCTGAAAGTTGTATTGCAGTCATAAATATGGCCAGGACTTATCCCTCAAAAATCACAGTAACTGTGAAAGAGCTCCTGATCAGGCTTTATATTGTGCTAGTGAAATCCAGGCTCCTCCTTTGCAAACACAGATGAAAATTAGGAAACACCACAGAGGAGGCCTAAATGACCTCCAGGCTCTCCATACAAACCTGTAATGCTCTGACAAAATACTGTAAGTTCTGATTTTTAATGCATAAAAATGTAATTTAATTTACAAAAACTTCCTCTACACGATTGCCATACACGGAGTCATCTCTCCCAACTTTTGACTCCCAGTTTGGCAGCAGTGTCGTGTGTGATGCGCTTGCCATATTTCCTGTTAAAGTTCATCACACCCTTGCGACAGCTTTCTTATCCAGTCATGAGAATGATTTCAGTACGTTCTTCTTATGTCAAAGGCGTTCTTAAAGGCTATCTGAAAATATATAACATAAACTAAGTCTGAAAAATTTTGAAAGACATTTTGCTAAAAAGAGTTAATTTCCCCTATGTATGGAAACTTTTGGGGACACCCTGTATTTTGTTTATTTTTGCTCCACCACTGAAAAAAGTTCCCAAACAAGCCACAGCTCTATAGAGTGGTGCATGTTGCCATGCAACTCACAGACTGAGTGACAACCAGTAGTATGTGTGATAACAATTTCAATCCAATGAACTACAGCTAGAATAGGAATTATATCAGCATTTTTTTGAATGCCGCTTGTCCAATCAAATTAGTGCACTGGAACAAACTCTGATATAAGGTGAACACATGGGTTTTATTTTTTCCTAGCTCAGTCTGTGTTTTATTTCATCTTTAACATCCCACATTTCATCAAACAATCATATTTATGTTCACATTTATGACATTTGGCAGATGATCTTATCCAGAGCAACAAGAAGAAGTGCTTTGAAGTCTTTATCAATAAACACATTCTCATCCTCGTCCACTAGGTCAGGGTATCAATCTAAAAACCCTGTTGGGGAGGTTAATGTAGTATGAAAAACACACAAGACAACACCATTAAAATAAATAAATAAGTAAATAAATAAATAACAAAGAGCTAATTGAATTGCTTCATGAAGAGGTAAGTCTTTAGTCATTGTTTGAAGACAGCAAGAGTTTCCACCACCTATAGGCACCGAAACAGAAAATAACCTTCATGCATGCCTTCCTTGTACCCAGAGAGAGGGGTCACTTCACTACTCTTGGTTCAGTTTGTTTCTGGAAATATCTATCTAGCTAGTTAATGTTAATGGCCATACGGTAATCAGATGTAACACTGAATTGATTAGTTAGTTGTTTTCTGCAACAACAACAACAACAACAACAACAATAATATCAATAATAATAATAATAATAATAATAATAATAATAATAATAATGATGTGGGGTGTACGGTAATGCAGAGTAGCCGACAATTAAGCAAAATACAATCTCATAAATAACATACAACTGCCCTTCCTTACTGGTGGTCCTACAGGGCAATAATTTACTGAAATTCAAAAACACCTAAAGCTGTGATTATAAAACATAATTGCAGAAAACATAGATAGAGAGGAAAACAGTTTGAATCTCAGGATAAAAAGAAAAATGCAAAGTTTTTGGATATGATCTCATTTCATGGCATGAGAAATAATAAAAATGTGTGGGTAAAAATATACAGGTATCAGCTTGTAACCCAAAAAACTTTTTTTTAGAAACATCAATGCAGTGTGTTTATTGAAGATTAGTTATATGTTTAATTATACTAGTTTAATTGTATTTGTTTGCTCTGGAATAATCTTAATAGATTAATACATCTTTATTTCAATCTTAGCCATACTGTAGATAGCGTTTAAGAGAAGTTAACATTGATAGCTATATTTTTGTGCTCTGTTTAGGAATGGGTGATATGTCTTATAAATGGCCATTTAAAAAATATGCTTTGATTAGTTTCCAAAAGTGTAAAAATCCCTTCACACCCAAAGTGTATTTACAGTAATACATTTCAAACAAGTGTCATATCGAATTATGTTCCCAAATGTCAAAGCAGCCTTTGAATGTCACAGTGTTTATGTTACTACAGGGCAGGGCACATGATCATTTGATTTGTATTTAGCGGAATATGTAAGGTCTAACAGGATCTCTTTTTGTTTCTGGTGCCTTTTATACATATATTTGGTGATCAGTTATCAGATAGCTACCAACACACCTAATGCTTATTTAAATAGATACTAATTCAGCATCACAAAAATTCACTGTAGTGTTTGCTATTGCACAAAAGGTCATGTCACCTTATATGTATAGCTGACCTGTAAGTTTGTCTTCAGAAGCATAACATTGGATTTACTCACATCAGTTCTGGGGAATATACATAGAGCATATGTGAAATTATTTTCCATAATAGCAGTGGCCTGATTGACAGGCTTAAATGGCATTTTTGTGCTTTCATGCATTCTGTTTAAACTGGTTTTAATGTGTTTATTTAATACGTATGAAGGGCATGGAGATCCTGTTCAGCTCATAATACTGATGTATAGATGGACGCACCTTCTGGGAAAGTTTTTTCTCTATATTGTTCAAAATCTAGCTTACAGACTATCGTTTGTTGCCCCTAAAAACTGCATTTGTTGGCTAAATTTCTTAAACAGCCAAATGATTAACAAAATCAGGCAAAATGTGTATTTGCATTTATACAATGCTGTGGATCAGCACAAACCGATTGCAGAGCATTTTAAGATAGTTACAGCTGCAGTGGGCTTGCTTGGCTACTCCATTCATTTTCAGTAGCCTGCCAAGGCGAGCCAACACGCAACTGGAATATTTAGCCTTGTGCTTGAAGCCATCTGGTTTTTACCACACTCTCACCATACGTTCAGTGATGTTAGTTTGTGTGAACAGGACCTGGAGCTGGAAACTGGTCATGTTCGGGTTTCAGTATTGGCAAGATCATTCTGCTAGATAATTCATGGTCATTGTGAGGTTCTGATTTATGTTTCATCAGTGTTCAATTCAATTTAATTCACTTTAATTATAGATATAGTGATTTTAACTGTAGACTTTATCACAGTGGTAAGGAAAAACTCTCTGAGATTGCATGAGGAAGTCAGAGCCACAGTAGCAAAATTGTTTCAGGATCAGGCAGCAGGAGTACATGTACATCTCAACAGAGAGAGAGAGTGAGAGAGAGTCATTCCAGTGCAGGTTGCATGACTGTTTTTAATTTTCCAAATTTTTTTGGAGTACCTCTATGTACTGGCATTGCAAAATCACCAAGTTATTTATTTATTTATTTATTTATTTATTTTTATTTTTTTAAAAAACTTGTTTCAGCTATGATGGCCATCTGTGTGCCATGGCGCACAACAAAGTTTGGTTCTACAGCTGTTATGTCTTTACACCAGTAGGTGGCACCAATGAGTATCTTTTTAGATATTCAGAGTAAGCCATAGTTTCAATACATTCATTTAAAAACGGAAAAAAAGTTTTCAAGAGACAGGTTTTAGTATTATAATTTATTAAAACTGGACAGTCCAATCCACAAATAGAAGGTCTGGTGAATTTATTTTCAAGAAAGACATTTCAGTCTGTGCAGGACAGTTTTGAGAGAGGTCATGAATGAGGATATGAATGTAATTTGAAAAAAACAAACAAACAACAAAAAAACATTTTTACATATGTGTATGAAGTAGTTTTCAATGCTAGAATATATATATTTTTAAAATAACTATCAGTCATTTTTACACATTCATGTATAGCAGATTTTGTTATGGACAACACATTCTAGTGGTTTATGAACAACACAACAGCACATAAGGCTTGTTTTAGTGCTACACACTTTTCAAATGACAACAACAGATCTATTATATTTACTATATTTTGTCAATTGCTTAGTTTAAAAAAAAGCACAACATTTGCAGTAATCAACTTTCAGTTGATGTCTTTTTTATTGTGTAAGGCCATCATCAATCATTACATATTCTTAAATTGGGATTATGCTTCATGCACAGATATAAAATTCTCCAATGTGCTACGTTCTCTTCATAGCATGGCTCCCACCCCCCTTATCCTTTTGTTGAACTAGTAAGACTCAAATCCGAACTGAATGATTGATATGTCTCGTTTGTTCACGACTGATAAGTCCCAGTTCAATCATATCGTTCACGAACTAGTTCCTTTAGTGCGTACTGAACCACATGCCCCAGTTCATACAGAATCAGTACCGCTCTCGATCAGATTCAACACCACGTCTCGTTCAAAGAAGCATTTGTTCAGTACGTCCAACCAATGACATGCTCCTTCAAAGACCGCTCTCTAATGCTTTCTTTAATAAGCAGAAAAAAGCTACCAAAGCAGTCACATGTTTACACCTGCGGGACTTAATTGAACGAAAAATATGAGTCAGTACATGGAAGTGAACGAGAACGATTCGTTCATGTAAAGATGTGGACCTGAGGTCTCATATGTCCACATGTGATGTGATCGGAGAGTGATGTGATCAGAGGCAGGCCCTCCAGAGGTAACCGTCTGGCTCACACTATGATGAGATCTCAGTCAGGTGTAAAACAGTGTGTACAGTCTGCATGTCTAATATGACAAAAAAGTGTCTATTTGAAGTGCTTCCATCTGAAGAATTTCTGAACGCTGCATTAAAGTAGATAGCTATTAGCCTTTGTTGGCCAAGACCTCCTAAAATCTTGTGAGTCCACTATGTTGCTGCAAAAATAGCAAGTGAAGTTACTAGCTACACAGGATAGAGTCCATGTTTAAATGTAGGTTATTTTAAGGGCTTT
This sequence comes from Stegophilus panzeri, assembly GCA_024331685.1. Lineage (NCBI taxonomy): Eukaryota > Metazoa > Chordata > Actinopteri > Siluriformes > Trichomycteridae > Stegophilus > Stegophilus panzeri. The sequence goes on along the minus strand of JANDJT010000124.1, from coordinate 14,553,453 downwards.
TTGTACTCAAATGTGTCCATGAGTGGTTAAATGTTTAGTGGCTCCACAATAATCTAAATATATAATGTAATAAATTTGTCCCATCAAAGGCAGAGGTTATTACTGAATCTGTGTCAGTCTTCAAACAACAGAGGAGTTGTAGGTTTTTTGCATATAAGATTGGTCAACTCTGAACGTTAAAGGACCTTTTTTTGAGGGCTAAAATACTATGTTAATCTAATTGAGCAACAGATGGCAGTAACGGAGTAATTGGACGTTTTCAGCCTATTTTTTTGCTTGTTTTGGGTTTTATTTTTTATTTGTTTGGGGTTTTTTATTTTATTTTTTATTTTTATTAACCTTACTTGTAACGTTTTGGAATTGTGAGGAAGTACTCTTGATGTTGCACAACTGTAATATTATTAATAAAGAAGTAGCATAGAAATGTATAAATTGTAAGGTATACAATAAATAATATACCAGAGTACTGATGAATTCTCAAATCTAATTGGTCGGAATGTGTTGATTTAATCTTCTATAACAGCATGACTCTGACAATAGTTTAAGCATTTATTTGTAGCTCAGGCTTTCTCAATTTCGCTGTAACATAAACTACATTTTTTGTCTTATTAACTTAAAGAGAGAGAAAAAGGGCTGATGATGGAATGAGTGTTTATAGCTGCTATAATGTAAGTGTTAACAGGAACTAACTCGTTTTTGCATGTGTGCCTCAATAATAAACTACATAAATATAAATCAATTCAAAATTGTAATTGTTGGAAAATCGCTGTGATATAAGACCAACAAAACACTTTGGGGTGGTATCACTCCTCCATAGCATGTATCATTTCCCTATGACAGCACACCCTGTCATGTTTTATTCCTTACAAAAGATATGTTTACAATTTTCAGGCTATGGTTCTAGGTTTCTTCAGACATGTCATTCTTGATTATGTGCTTCATTAATATGCAATGTGGCTTGTGTGGAGTTAAAACCTGTGACAGGGTTTGCCTTTACAACTTAGGACAAGGACAGGCTGGATTGTCTGAGCTGGTGGATACAAAAATACAAGGCTTAAGTAACAGACAACTGGTTCCTGTCTGAGTCAGTACTTTCTCTGTGTTGTCATGTTTGTCAGGTTGGGTAGTCTTCAGTGAGCTGGTCTGCAGAATGTACAGATGCTACTAACCACTTGAAAACAGAAATTTACATAGCAAGGAAAATCTGGCTGTAGAAAATCTTTGGGTATGTACTGTAATTCCCTGAATCTGTTTTACATACCCTTGCTATTTTGGTTACTGCCCCATACATTTTAAAACAGACAGCTCTGTCATCATTAGCATCATTCTCAGAGATGTACATTTGTTTCTGTTTAAATCTATTTTTTTCAGAAGGACCTGAAATCATTCATCTTCAGTGGCCTTATATTTATAAGGCTCTTAGTGGACCTTGGGAACGCAGGGCATGAGGCAGGAGAATTCAGTCCATTACAAGGCACACACATTCACACCTAGGAGCAATTTAGTATAACTAGTGCACCAATCGTCATGATTTTGGGAGGTTGGAGGAAACTTGTGAACCTGGAGGAAACACCACACATACACAAGAGAACATATGAAACTCCACACAGATGGTAACACAAGCTCAGTATAAAACCAGGGGCTCTGGAGCTGTGAGGCAGCGATGCTACCTGTTCTACCACCATGTTGCCCTGTCTCAAAACCAATTTCACTTAATTAAACCTAATCAAAATGGGATTTCTTTTATAGTTTATAGGTATGAGGTTTTTAGCTTTGTAGTTGTACTTAAACCACCCTCTAAAAGAAAATCCTACAGTGTGTCATTCTATATAACAGGGGTTCTCAGAGCGTTTGCACCCAAGAGAGACCACTCATCACATTTTATGGAATATTGAAATATTAGATTTGTTATTAAAATGTGTACAATAATATTCTGGATATTTATTGGAGCCAAAGAGCATTTTATTCCTGAACTTTCCACTGACAGAACACATGAAGTCGAAGGTGACATTATTTATTGGCTGACATGTTTTTAAGTCAATGTTTGGATTAAACTCATTTAAGTCTAGGGATGAGTCAATTAAGCTAATAACTATAACAACTCAATAATATTTATAATAACTTTCATAATGATTAATTAATATTTCGACTGCACCAACAATCACAGACGTCCTCTCTATATTTTATGGACACTAACCTGAGAGCCATTGCCACTATATAGAACCATTAACTTTCACTAATTGATGATGCCATCACACCCATATGTGTTCCTTCCCCAAACTGTTGCCACAAAGTTGGAAGTACACAGTTGAATAAGATATCTGTGCACAAAGCGAGCTTCATAAAGCCATGGCTTGCCAAGGTTGGAGTTAAAGAACTCGACTGGCCTGAATAGAGCCCTGTCTTCATCCCTGCTGAACACATTTGCCATGAATTAAGACACTAACTATACCTCAGGCCTCCTCGCCTGACCTCGGTGCCAGACCTCACTAATGCTCTTGTGGCTGAATGAACACAAATCTCTACAGCCACACTCCAAAATCTCCCTGGAAGAGTGGAGCTTATTATAACAGCAAAGGGGGACTAAATCTGGAATGGGATGTTCAACAAGCACACATGGGTGTGATGGTCAGGTGTCCACAACTTTTGGTCATACAGTGTAGCAAGGTATCCAAAGTTACAGCAGGAGTGTATCACTAGTTACTTAACTGGAGCCTCCAAACGTTAATGCAAACCAGAGACGTCTGCATGATACACAAGTAGGCCACCAGGATTTGCATATATATCTCTCTAGCAAAGTTTAAGTGACTTGGAGATTTTTTTTTTACCTAGACAGCCTAATGATTGCACGTGCTAAAAACTATGCTCAGGTCTCATTCATTATACCGAGGATAACTTAGACTTAAAGCTAAAACTAAAAAAAATGACTCTGATGCTTATACTGAAGATCTTTCCAACATATTTAGCACTGTTCAACTCCATAATATACAGTTGTAGAGTAATGATTTAGATTCTCAATGTCTGGTGTCACCCAGAAGAGGATGAGTTCCCTTTTGAGTGTGGTTCCTCTCAAGGTTTCATCCTCATGTCATCTCAGGGATTTTTTCTTTGCTACCATTGCCTCTGGCTTGCTCATTAGGGATAAATCTAAATCTATATTTTTTTTTAATCCGGATATCTGTAAAGCTGCTTTGTGACAATGTCCAAATTCAATTGAAATGAAATTAATTATTTGATTCAAATATACTTGAAACTTGAAATATGCTTGAAACATTAATAAGAACTGCCAGCTAGGTCTTTTGACTAGTCTGGTACTTGTTTTCGTAAGTACTGAATTTTAGTTATTTTAGTTAATTTTTGGATCATGCAAGTGTGCAAGAACTGTAATTGAAAAACACCCAGTGGCGAGACAAGTAGATATACCATAGCACACAACAATCCCAATACAGTACAAGAAATACAGTAACAAGAAGTGAACCCAACAAAAAAGGCAATGATAAGCCATAAACAGTAAGACATAGTATTTAGGAGTATATACACTTAGTATATACACTCTCATAAATAAAGTTATTAAAATGTACTATTCCTTGTTGCTGGCATGGTATGGTCAAGGGTACAATATTTGTACCTTTAGTGTGTATTTTTAACCTGGAAATGTGAATATAGTACCTTTAAGATTAGACTTTAAGGACTACTGATGTACCTTTAAAGCTTTACACTAGAAACAAGTTAAATGTACACCACATGCACCTTCCCAGGTAAAACATATTTAACATATTTAAAAAGATGATACTACCCAAGGGACAACAAAAGCACAGCTTGTTACCTACAGGTGAGGCCAAAAGTTTATATACATCTAGGCTAAAGACATTTAAACATGTGAACAGAGTAGATGCCCTGGAAATGTATGGACAATTATGGTCTCAAGTGTATATTTCTGAGAGTGCAGGCTTTTCATTTGAGGTCGTGTTAAAAGACCCCTTTTCACATGGAGTCAAGTCAGGTTAAACGACTGATGGTTGAATTATCAGAAACTTATTAAATACAAGACATAGACTTCCAGAGTAAAAGAAATCTGAACAATTTACATATTAATTTTTATAATTAACATGTGACCTTCAGTGGCATCCCAGAGCGGACTTTTATTTTACATTTATTTTAAACATCTTTCATCAACAACTTTTGCATGTTTTCACTTTGTTTCGCAGTTTCAGCCATTATTCACAATGCTGTTCGAATACCTGTCCAATGACATTGACCATCACTTGAAAATGGTGAGTGAGAAAAGAAGCACTTGTTCTTTTGTTTTTAGGCGCTAACAGTGAAACCTGCATGTTATCATTTATGCCTTAAATCATCATTTTAATTGGCCCAGCACTGTTCCCCTGTGACATTGGTCCTGTTGTGAAACATCTGACTAGAAAAATCTTACTGTCGGTGGTCATGTGAACACCAGGTGTCAGAAGAGATCCATCTGAAAAACTCTTGCTATGTATTTTTGCTTGATTATGTATCCAAGTGTCTATATTTTAAGATGCCAAAATCATATCATAGGTTCATGCACAATACACAATCTTTATTTATTTATACATTACCTTACTGTGTAGAAAAATGTTGATTACACGTTGACACACTCTACTAAAGTAAACACAGAAAATATGACATTTTGATTGAGAACGCATCGGCTAATCAGGATGTGAACTGCATGTCCTCTATGTAGCCATTTTGGTGGCGAATGCTTCCTGCTCATTGGTTTCTCATTTCAGAGTTTAATAAGTTTTAACCACTGAGCTCTGGCCAATGAGTGCAGCTGCTCCTGGAACAATGTGAGTGTAGAACCTTTTCCATCTGTGTTTCTCCAAACCCTGCCAACGTCAGACCAACTTGATACATCATGACTCCCGATTGCAAGAATGCAGCTTTGCCTTCCTCAAAAGAAGACTTGGCAAGCAGCTTGATGAGATATCCATATGGACATGTCGCTAGCAATTACAGTAATATTCCATCTAGCAAGAGAGCTCTCTCAAGCAGTGGGGTGTTTTACTTGGTTCATAATTCAGCACCATTGCTTACATCTCCCTCCCTAGTCTCATCACCTAATCATTTCAGACCATTTGGCTCATGGAGAAAACCAGGTCATTAAATAAATTCCAGCTCCGATACTGACAAAGGGAAAATATGTTGCGAATTACCATATATATTTATAAGGGTGACAAATTAAAGGGAAAACTAACAAAGTGTCTTAGCAAGGTGTTGGTCACCACAATCCACCAGAACAGCTCCAATGCACCTTGACACAGATTAAACACATCAACTATACTGCAGGGATGATATTCCCTCAGGTGTTTTGATGATGGTGTTGGAGAGCATTGTCTTGTATGTCAGTACAAAAGCTCCCATTGGTGCTCAATCGCTTTGATATCTGTTGACTCTGTATGTCATATCATTTGATTTATATAATTGTCCTACTCAAACCATTCAGTGAGGGGGGATGGTGATAAACACATATCTGAGTAAGATGGCTTTTACTGATGAGAAAAATAAACAACTTCAAAAGAGGGCGTGACTGAGATGGAAGATTAGGCACAGATTTTTTTTCTTTGACATATAACTGAAAAAAATCCCTCTAAGCTTGCTGTCTGTAAACACTTAAGTGCAACTTAAGAAAATAATTCAGAAATGACAAAGCACGCTCCCAGTGTTCTATTTTAACAGCTTAAGTTAACCACTCATCCTACATTTGATGACAAAGAATTGGCTCTTCAAGCCCTTCTGGCATCCACTAACTACACTTCACAGCTCCCAGAAGATATAGTTGAACTTATTCACACCTGGGATCAATGCCTGTGTACACACTCCCAGTCAGAGACCCGACCACACCACTCCAACTCCCGTCCTTCCTAATTACAGTGCGCAGATCATCAGAAGGCGAACCTGTGAGGTCATTAGTCACCAGCAAGCCCAAGCAAAAAAGACACCTACTTGCTTGTCTACACATCGCTGTCCCACATTCCACGCACAATAGGTTGGCTATATAAGGCCAACAACCTTCCTCACACTAAGATTCAGACAGGCGAAACAGCAGAAGTGGTTTCCAGATGTTGACACAGACAGACAGTAATTGGAGTTTGTGATGGCTTCCAGCCGCCATGGCGCACAGCCAGCGAATTCTCAAAGGGAGGGAATGTTCTGTGCCATAACTCACACAGAAAGGTTTGCAATAATAATAACATACTCTGCCGTCCTGTATAAGAGGGGGAAAAATATGACTCGGTGATTGCGATAATTGGTTTATTTTTTTGGTTCGCCCCACAAAGTTGACTAAGAGGCAGTGTGTTTTAATCTTGAAAACTGTTCAAATTCACTTTTCATTCAGTGGACACTTGTATTTGCAGGTTCATGTTAAGTAGGGACGTAACCGAATTTTAATGCATTACAGATAATGTTTACAGGTACAAATGCAGGTATGAATAAGAGGTGCACTATTAGTTTTTTTTTTGTTTGCTTGTTTTGCTTTTTTATCAAGCTTACCAGAAAGGTTCACAGGGCATCTGATTAAGACTGGAGGTGTGCATCAGGACTGGAATCCTGTGGGATGCACCAAAAAAAGTAATGTGAGCAGCAGGTTTTACTTTCATGTGGGTGAGTGGTGAGATATGATACTCGTGGGACAAACACGACATGTATAGCGTTCATTTATTCATCCTTTGTAACTGCCTGGTCAGGGTTGAGGCAGTTTAAATTAGGCTGCTAGTTTGTTTAGGCCTATATATACCGAACAAGCTGGATTTAAAAAAAAAAATTGCACTTTTTTATTTAAGAAAGAAAGAAAGAAAGAAAGAAAGAAAGAAAGAATCCTTTCAGTTTTGGTCACATCCACTTTGAATTAAGGTTTAATTCCAAATACAGATACAGATCTGATCATTTAAAGCTCTAAACAGTTACAGGTAGAGATACAGATAGAGACAGTGGCATTTGGTTACACCCCTCATTTCTAAGTATTTGGACATTTTAAAATCTATTGCTCTATGGGACAAAAATTTATGAAGAGGCAGAGTATTTACTCTTGAACAACAGAAGAATCAAAGCTTGATAATTTGTGAATTCAAGTAATCAAATCCTCTAATACTGTTACAAGATTCCAAGGTTAAAAAGCCAGTATGGCCTAAATAAATCTCTGTAATACATGAATCTATTAACTGTAGTTCAACTGGGCAATAGTGAGTCTTCACAGCTGTGCTGCGGTGTGATTATGGGAGATATATAGAGCCTATCAGCCTGAAAGGTGCAGGGTTAACTGTTATTGCTGTCTGTCTGAGGTCATTTGAGTGAAAGAATAATGTGGTCATGATATGGTCTGGTAACGCACTGTTTATCTCAGCAACTTCCTTTTTGCTGGAGGGCCTTTAAGACATTTAGTTCCCCTAACCATTGGGCCACCTTTAAATATTTAAGAACGGTTTGTGTTAGTTTATTCATTATTATTAATTTAATATCATTCATTTGACAATTAATTTAGTTGGCAATCTGAGAACCCAAATGGTTTTTGGTTTAGCAAGTCATTTTATCCAAAGAGACTTTGACATGAAGAATATAATGCACTCAGGAATTAGGGCCTTACTCAAGGGCCCCACAGAGTCTCTCTGGCAGATCTGTGATTTGAACTTATCCATCCAGGCACCAGGACAGAAACCTGTTGAGCTACTGAAACTGCATCTTTAGTTTTCATTCATAAAATGGTCAAGGCTTCAGGGCTTCAGAGAAGTCGGCTGTCCTAGTAGGTTTCACAGCAGGAATTTAAAGACTAATCCACAGTTCTTTGAAAAGAACTTCTGGAAAACATAATATGTTACAGCAGGGTAATTATCAGGGGCTATAGGAAACGAATGCCCTACGTAAAAGTACTGGAATCTAGCTCTTTTTTTCTTTACACTTTCCGTGCATGCATCAGGCTCAACATATAAGGCACAACATGCTGAGGTAATATGTGTGTCTCCCTAAACCACCATCACCTCCTTTAATCTAGACTGTTTCAGGATATTTTGGAAATGGGGCCCCGTTATTAACGCTCCACCTTTGATTAATTAAAGCCCGATCTGCTTTCTATCCTCTCCTTGACAGTGGAGTCCAGTTTGACGAGCAACGGCTCGAAACCTTTAGTTCTGACAGAGACCAGATGTTGGCCGCATCCCCAGTTTTACTCCAAATGAAACGGCGGCAAACAGCCAACAACCTGAGCTGCGTTCACGATGAAATTATATGTTTACAATAAAGCGCTGCAGCTAGGGCACAGGGGTGCAGTTTCTCAAGGAGAGGAAAAGCTGAACCAGCTGCAAATGGTCAGGACCAGTTTTAGTACAGTTGAAATATCAGAGGCACCAAAGAGAGGACAGAAGACTCTTTTCATTAACATTACCATTTTTGGATCTTTTCTTTTTTCTTTTTAAATTCCACATTATTGTCCTTATGTGCTTTTTTGTTGCCTGTGGTTCTTAACAGTGCCAGAGTGCACATGGAAAAATTGAATAGTTATATAATATATTTGCCTGGAGAGGTCTTGAATTCCAAACAGAAAAAGAAAAAAAGAGAACACTTGCTCTCTGTGAAGAGAATAATGTCAACACAAGCAACACACATGAGCAACTGTAAATGAGTGAGGTACAGCTTCAAATGTGTCGTTTTTCAGAGATGTTTTGATAAATAAGGAACGTCAGATATTACCAGATATTAACTTTTTTCATCAACATCACATGATGACAATTCTTAATAAATACAATAATATGTCAGTGGGCAGATGTAAGATGCTACTTTTTACACTGAGGGTCATTCAGGAAAAGGAGACTCTGTGGTTTTTAGTGAAACCTCAAAACCCGCATGGAAGAGATGTCGAATGAATGCAGTACTCCAAAATAAAGTTGACAAGCGGCATTCCATAACAGTGTAGTTATGTTTTTAAAAGGTGGTCTCAGGGAAAAGTCTCATTTCATAGCAGGAGAAACTAGACTCACAATCCTCTTTCTGTTTAGAGAGAGAGAGAGAGAGAGAGAGAGAGAGAGAGAGAGAGAGAGAGAGAGAGAGAGAGAGAGAGAGAGAGAGAG
>JANDJT010000124.1:14517701-14544255 GCA_024331685.1 Stegophilus panzeri | reverse complement strand
GAGAGAGAGAGAGAGAGAGAGAGAGAGAGAGAGAGAGAGAGAGAGAGAGAGAGAGACCTGCATGACTACTTTGGGCCCTGGGTTAGTTTCACTAATTACAAGGAATAAAAGCACTTTTTTACAAAACAGTAACTGGAGTATTCCACTGAGACAGTGTTCATGTAAGTAACATTTGGAAAGATCTATCAAACACCTGGAGTTACAGACATAAGAAGTGGAGAAAGTAAATCACCGTTTTCACCAACTTTGTCTTGGGAGGGAAATGCCTAAAGAAAGCACCATAAAAAAGTACGATTGGCTTTATAGACATGGCAACCTTAAAGAAGCGGAGAGAGGGGAAAATAGTTTTTGTGAAAGAGAGGATGATCAAAACTGTCAAGCATGGCTAAATTAACCCTTATTACAGATACATCCAAAATCCCCCATATCCATTGATCGTTTTAGAAGATATTGAACAAAATCTCTTAATCGTTGCGATAACAACATAATTGTGGAGCTACTTTTCACAAGAAGGACTGTGATTTTTTTAACACCTTGTATTTGAGGTGAACCAAACACAAGTAAATTTATGAAATAGTACAGGTGAGGGTATAAAGACATTTCCATGAATATATTTTAAAAATATTGCTGTTTGAGTGTTTCCCCCCACATACCCTGCTCATCCAAATGTGTGTCATGCCTGTCACTTTCAAGAACTATGATTTACCTTGCATGTGGTAAAAAAAAAAAAAAAAAACCAGCATGGGGAAGAAAATTGATATTCTGATTGTGTCGTTACTTCCATCAAAAAAGAGAATGGGGTTGGGGATGGGAGACCATTTTACACACACCTTCAACAGCCTTCCACATGTTAACAGATTCATTCAGTAATCAAATTGCCACAAGTCAGACTGTCACCGTAGCAACTGCAGCCTCCGCTCCACCAGTTGCTGTCAATAACGGAATAACATCCTTCCTGTCCCGTGACACAAACCGATTGATTGCCATGCATCGCCCTAAACAGCAAGTGGTGCTTTGAGAGGCGCGAGTCAATGGGAGCACTATAAGAGGGTGGAGATGGAAGGCTGGGCTCCACACAAGCTGCGTTAATAGATGGGGTTTGAAGAGGAAATGATTTACTGTGGAATAGTTCTTCTTCGTGAATGGATTTTCTGTCAGTGCTTGTTACAATATTTGCATATCAATGAGACTCTCGTGGGTATATCTGTTTTCAAGCCAAGCACCTCAAGCCCATGGAAATCTGAGTATTTTAGAACATAATTAATTATGTTGCCCTTGGAGTAGATGTTCCTGCAAATATATTTGAGTCAAGTGCTCAAATGTAAGAATTAACTACAGTGTACTTCTGTAATAAATGGTAATGGTCTGCACTTATATAGTGCTTTACACTGTGTCTCATTCACGCACACCAATGGTAGCAGCCATAACTTGCCATCGGGAGCAACTTGGGGTTCAGTGTCTTGCCCAAGGACACTTTGGCATGTGGAGTCATGTGGGCCAGGAATCGAACCGCCAACCCTATGATTAGTGGATAACCCGCTCTACCACCTGAGCCACAGCTGCCCACATAATAAATGTAGAGGTTGTAAGAAATTCAGCATAGTACACAGCTTCTAAATGTTCAGAGAAACTGGACATTTCAGTGCAAGCAAGTTACTTCTGAATCTGCAAGAGTAGTTTATTTGCATATGTCTAATTTATCTGCAATTTCCATTGCAATCTAAACCTACATTTGCAATGTTTTACAAGAAATGTGTCATATCATGGATAGTCAGGATCTCTGTAATTATTTGAGGCTCCTGACCAAGTTTGAGATCGGTGAAGATACACATGATTTCTGATATAAGGTATATGAGATCCCTTCATACTTTTTGGTTGTGGTGTTTTTGGCACAGAGAAAAGAAGAAAACTATATACGCTCACCACTCAGTTTATTAGGAGCACCTGTACATTCATGCAGTTATCCAATCAGTTATCCAATCATGTGGCATCAGCACAATGCATAAAATCATGTAGATACAGGTCAAAAACTACAAATAATGTTCGCATCAAACATCATAATGGGGGAAAATGCGATCTCAGTGACTTTAACTGTGGCACGGTTGTTGGTGCCGAATGGGCTGGTTTGAGTAATTTCAGAAACTGCTGATGTCCTGGGATTTTGAAGCATAACAGTCTCTAGAGTTTACACCAAATGGTGCTAAAAACAAACAAACAAACAAACAAACAAATAAACAAACATCCACTGAGCAGCAGTTCTGCAGGCAGAACATGGAGAGTTGAAGATTTATAAAAAATAAATAAAAAAACATTATCAGGTCTTGTGGATTACTGGAGTCTGTGCCCACTGTAGCCTCAGATTCTTGTTCGAGCCTGACAGGAGTGGAACCCAGTGTAGTTTTCTGTTGTTGTAGCCCATCTTCCTCAACATGTGACATGTGTTCTGTTATGCTTTTCTGCTCAGCATGGTACTAAAGAGTGGTTATTTGGATTACCTTAGCCTTCCTGTCAGCTCGAATCAGACTGGTCATTCTCTGGTGTTTCACCCTACAGAACTGCTGCTCACTGGATGTCCCCCCACACACACCATATTCTGTAAACTCTAGAGAATGTTGTGCATGACATTCCCAGATCACCAGCCCATCTGACACCAAAAGCCATGTCATGGTCAAATGTGAGAACACATTTGTTCCCCATTGTGATGTTTGATATGAACATTAACTGAAGATCTTGACTTGTATCTGCATAATATTATGCATTGCACAAGCTTCCACATGATTGGCTGACTGCATAAATGTACATGGGTACAGGTTTTTTAAAATTCGGTGTGTGCGTACCAATGTGTATGTCACTTTTTGCTGAATTTGCCTGATTTACCTTTCTTGTTGTTGTTTTTTTTTTTAAATCAACAAATAACATCTTATTATTAGTAATCCCATGAGCAGATAAGTGGCTATAATCAACAATAAAAAGTCTCATTCTCAACCTTTACTTTTACTTATATTTTTCTAAATCAAAGTGTTTAACCATGATACTATTCTTGCTGTTGACTGCAAGTTCGCAGCCGCAGTACTCACAGGAGCACCAGCTCGCTCGTCTCTGTACTTTAATTTTATGCAGTCACCAGATTGAGTTGAGACATTTTATCTGAGCCAAGCACTGCACCAGAATATTTGGGCAGTTCACCCAGCTGCCATGGCAACAGGAATTTTACAGAGAGGCACAGGCCTATGGTGAAGCACATTTCACTTTGTCTCCACCAACCAACGGCCGGGACGCAGCTCAATCCATTTATCTCTCCTATGCAGTGTTGGAGTAATACAATGATGGGAGTGCATGAGGCGTAGACCTTGGGGAATGGGGATTCCCTCTACTACACTGCCCATCACTACAGATTGCACTGACACAAGCCTGATGTACTTGTGAAATGGCACAATAAAGCTTCAATTAGATTTCCTTTTCATTGTAATCAGATTTGGAGTATAAATTAGGAAAATGTGCATCTAATACTGTTCTTTACAGGCAGGTGATGTGCTTGTTGATGAGTATAACCTGTTCAAAAGGAACCATTTATCACATAACCACATTTCATAAATATAAACTCTGTAATGTTACTTATTCTAAAGCAGGTAATTGGTTATTGTTAACTCATTTGGAATCCAATATTTTACATTTTATGCAAGAGTGAATATAACTATTAATGACAGGAGAAACCAAAAATGTATTAGTTAGCCCACTGGGAAAGTGGAGTGCTGCCCTCTTCCATGATTTGGCTGCCCAGAAATCTTATTGACTTGGGTAATAAGTGGTAGTTAACATAACATGGTAACATATGGTGAGCTAGTTCGCTAGTTAAGTGCATTAATACAGAAAAGGGGAAATTATCAAGTATTTGACCATGTAGCACATTATATTAGCACCCTTGATGGAAAATTTGTGAAGTGCACCAGAAGAAAGGGTTAATTTTTCAAACGTCAGTGGGGAGTATGATATTTATTTCTTTATCTAGTTGTTAAACCTACTATAAACTATATATTGAAGAAAAAAAACAAACCCCAAAAAAACCCTCATATCTTCTTGTCCAGGGCACCCAGTGTAGTGATTTGTCCACAACTGACTATTATTCCATGATATATAAAATTAATTGAGAACAAGGTCTAGTACCTACAAATAATAAATAAAAAAACCCCACAGAATTAGATAAATTAGATAAATTCCTTTTCCTTTTTATTTTATTATTTTTTTTGCACAATGAATGACATGAGCAAGATCAAGTGTATTTAAGTGCTCAATACTGCACTGAGATGGTTGCACAAAAAGTTGAACTTGAAAGAGAAATAATAAAAAAGAACTTTCTACAAGATCATGAACAACAAATATGACCAAACACATGCGAGCTTAAATGTATGTACATATGTACAGTGCAGTATACATATCTTTAAACGTGTGTATACACAGGTACACAAAAACATGAGGGCGTATTCCTACATACATTTATGTACAATGCATATGCTTGCGTATCTCAATATTTATTCTTTCCTATATATGTCCTTTAATTGCTTTTTTTTTTTCATATTCATACAATTTACAAAAAATGTTTATGAATTAAAAACTAGTTCTTCAAAAAACTTATCAAACAATGTATAAGATCTCCAAATTGAAATTCCATATTCTTCACAATTTTTGTGCATACAATCAATTAGGGCATGCAGGTTCAGAAAATGTAAAGCATTATCAAAATGGTCAAAGTACCTATTAAAAAACAAAACAAAACAAAAAAATGCAGAATTTAGCTCATGTTGTGCCCTTAGTGAGTACATTACCCTTCAATTAACACTTCATTTGCACTGGAATTTCTTCAATAGCATTAGAGCTTAATACATGAACATGTTGATAATATTCGGATGAAACTGATGTTTTATATGCAATCTCGATCATGAAGTTAGAGCAGGTCAGGTCACAATATTTACACGACACAAAACAGCCTAATGAATTATGATTATTGTTGAACATCTAGAATGTAAAGGGGGAAAAAAACAAACACCTTTATTTCACAAGGCACCATTTTATCAGCTGGTAGAGAAAATATGAGCTGCCAAACACCTTGCTATTAACACCTCCTTGATAAACTAAAGACTGATGGTACTGTTTTGGAATACTGCTACTATATATAGTTTGGTTTGCTTTTTCAGTTTAGCACTGAGTGATGGAGGTCTTTATTTTTGGCTAAGCGTCCAGGTGGTTTGAGGTGCCAATCCTAAACAGGAGACATGCTGAAGTGACCAATGTAGTACCACAGGCAGAAGGGAATAGCTGCCAAATCTGACTTGGCTCTAATGCACCATAAGTCATTCTCTGACTCCATGTTCTACTCAGACAAAATGTTCATTTAAGCTGCGCAGACTTCGGCTCTGGGCTACGGTGTGTTCAAATTTCCGGCATTATTCCTAACAAGAAGAGCTAGCCCACATTGTGAGCTGTTCAGTAACAGACAGGTGATTTGACTATTTACAGGGTTTACTTTATTGAATGTAATGTAACATGATTAAGGCTCCGCTGCTCAGTGGCTGATTTTTTTTCTGCCCTAGGCAGCATTAAGATTTGAAAAAAAAAAAAAAATAAAAAAAATTAAAAAATAAATTAAATAAAATAAAAAATTGATAGTCATTTGTTTGCAAAAAGAAAAGAAAGAAAGAAAAAAAATACAGGTTACAGATAATTTTCAATAAGACCACTTTGACAAATTGAACTGAACAGAGGGGGGAAGAAAAGAAAAAAAACCAACGTAGAAAGTAATTTCTTCTGTCAATTTGCAGGTAGAACCCGATGCATAGTAATTTAGAACGCACGTGCCGTGATAACTCTTAACTGGTGCTGGAACATTTGTTTGGACGTTTTGTACCTGTTTTTTGTATGTGTTGTGGTCTTGTTTGAATTGTCGCAAGCACAGTTTGACCTCGTTTTAGTGCATGTCTGTTTTTTTTTTATTTTATTTGACACACTGGCCATTCTGATTCAAATCAATACCGTTGATCAATATCAATATCTCATATCAGCAAGCTACCTAGAAAGCAGATCATTTTAATATGACTCATCTGATCTTATCTGCGTATGTGCGTCTAAACAATAACCGATCTAAAGAGCAGGAGAAAAGAGCAGGCATATGTACATTCATGACCATGTGTAGATACTAATAATATATGTGTAATTTAAGCATTATTTCTTGCCATTCATAGTTCCCTGTAGCTGAAATGTTATGGACTTATTGACAAACATAAGGCACATATATGAAACAACTGAGAAATAAACCACACAACAGCGCTTTCTGAATTACGACCAGTTGAATATACATTTCTAAAAGAGCGTAGAACCACTGCACTATACTGAAGCCTGGTTTCAGATGCTAAGCTGTATACAGTAATGAAGTCTAACATCTCGGATCCACACATTTCCATCTGTTACACTTTCTACAAGCACCTAAACCAAAACCCACCTATAATATGAACTACAACACGACTGATCCTTTGGTTGTGTGGATATCTAATACTGACCATTATGTCAATATATTTTATTACTTTATAAGTAATAAAGTAATAATATTTTTTATATTACTACTATGAGCAGGCACGTTCTCAAATAGACTCTGGAAAAGGCCACTCAGTTACTCTGTTTGTCAAGCAACTGACTGAAATCACCGATATTAACGGATATTACTAAAAATATTTTCCAGATATTGTTGGTTATTCAAATAAAAATAATCACTGACAATGTGTAATACTAATCTGTAATACGTGTAAGGAGACTGGAGTAAGTGCTGTGTTGCTTTTAAATGCAAGAATAGGATTTTTTTTTTTCCATGCATGATGAACAGAGTATATTGTATAATGTATATAGCTATGGTTTTTGAAGGTTTGACTTTACACACTGCCATTGTCGAATACAATCCTTCAATCTGTGATGCATCCACTTCGTTATGGTGTGATTAATAAATACTGTAGGTTTCATTTGCATTTGAACACAAGCTTTTGTATGTCACATCTATGTCTAATATTTGGTTAAAACATTATTTGAATATTGTACAGTTTTCTAGTTGATATGGTGACAGTACAGGTAAATCTAAAATACTTTCACTTTGTAATGTTTGTAGATTATGTTTCTATGTACAATTAAACTATAGCCATCGGAGATAGTAGAAGAGTCTCATTCAATTCAAGGGTATTGCCATTAGTTCATGCCCGGAATAAACCTGAGCGCAGGCAAGTAAGTGTGTGTGTGTGTGTGTGTGTGTGTGTGTGTGTGTGTGTGTGTGTGTGTGTGAGATGACCAGTTTCCTGACACTGATCTTTATCATAATCACTGTGCTTTGACTTGAGAGAACCAAAAAGGCAAAGAAACCCCAAAAGTGCACAGTACTGTATTAGAAATTCAAAAAAATTTCATTTACACTTGCTGGTAAGATCATGGCTATAGCCATTGTTTCAAAATCCTTATGGGCTTTGGGAGAGTAAAAAGCTCAAAACAAGAACATTTCCATTAAAAAAAAAGAGATTGTGGTGATGGCATATACAAAGTGAAAGTGGGGCACTTTTTAGACCACATTCATGATTCTCACAGAATGCCCATGAAGTACAGTTCAGTAGAGCTGATTAAAAGAAAAGACAACCATAATGCCTAGAAATTATCCAAAGGTTGGAGTGCAAGTCAAACTCACAGTGCACTGTTAATGAAACCCTTAATGAGAAGCTGGTTCATCCCTTCTGCTTCCCCTGCCTCGCCGTACTGGCCGCTCTTGCTGGTCCTCTGGCTGATATTTAGGGTAGGGTTTAGCCATCTGTGGGGTCTGTGGATTGGGCTGTGCCCGGGCCTGGTGTACCACTGCTTCGATGGCATCTGTGATGGAGTCGTGGCTGGAGAACTCTGGCTGGGTAAGCATCGGGCTGCTGTGGAGGTTCCTTTTGCCTGGAAAGTCCATGCACTTTTCCAGCACAGGCATCTGAGGCAAGAAGCCATTGCTGGGAGCAAGTGTCTGCTTTCGCGGTCTCCCCCTCCGCCGCTTCACCACATTGTTGCCCGTCTTGGCCTGCCGCTGGAGCCGCTTGACCTTCAGGATCTTGTTGACATGGTCTAGGCTTCTCTTGCTGGTGAGGATCTTGGAGAATGCGTGCTTTTTCCGCACATCGCTCTGCATCTCCTCAATCTCCTGCAGCGTGTACCTCTTCTTGTAGGAGCCCAGTTCTGTTTAAGAAAAGAGTTGTGATGGTTAAAAATTGCAGTGAAGAGTTATGATGAAGTGCAACAGCAATGATCTGTCAAAAAGGCTGAAATAGTAGAAGATCAAATATCAGATCAATTGAGGGCCAGTGGATGAAATCACCCATCCATGCTGCCAAATGTAAATAATAGCACGCATGTTAGATACAAGTTAGATACTGCTTTTCCAAACTATATATCAATGTGTGACAAGCATCCAAAATGCATTTCACTACCAGACTTAAATGACCAAAGACAAAGACAAACTTATAGTACATCCCATGAGCAGAAAGAAATATGGCACTACAAAGCACTTAACACTTGACTTGTGCATAACTACATCCATGCGTTTACTTAGCATGCATGGAGCCATTCCTCTAATCTCTCTATGTGCAAGCACCCAGAGTTCACTTCTGTACTGAAGAGACAGCACTGGAAGTGTGAGTAATAAACTAGGTGGCCTCAGATACATCAGTGATTAATCTACTGCCTTTCCACTTTGCGTCTGAGCCCTGGAAGGAAGCCCAGAGCACAGGAAATGTTGGGTTTCTGGCAGCCTTGTCTGAAATGAGTTCAGACGGCATAAAGCTGCATAAAATGTGTGTTCCGCATCAAAAAATCTCCCCTAGACCCTTATGTCTCTGGTGAATGCACTCATTTACTTTCTCCTCCTTGCTGAGTGCCAGTCCAACTGGTTAGGCATCCAATGAAACAAATAAGACAATTGTGGAAGATATTTTGTCAGCGGTTTGCATTACTGGACCGGGATCAGTGCAAATGTATTTATTTCCATGTAAAAGATATGAAAGACTTGACTCGCACTTAAAAATTGAACACGTACAACATTAGAAACTACACAAACATATATCAGTATGCTGTAATATTTAGCACAGTATTTATTCTCACTGTCTGTTCTCAACATATAATCAGCCACCTTCTTGAAGCTACTCTGAGGTCCAAATCAAATTCACAAATGAACTAAACCCTGGATAAAGACAGCATACACAAATGAGCAGATTGCTAAAAGATTTTTCTAGGTCAATAACCCATGTCAATGAGGCTGCTCATTTGATTTCAGTAAAATAATAAATGGCCAGCATGAATGGAAAAGCCTTCCCTCTCTGGCCCTGGTTTATCACTGGGAACCTCAATGAGTCTCTCCAAATGCCAACAAATCAAGGAGGGAGGAAAAAAGACATTCATTTTCAAAGGGAGTGTCACAACTCATTTATCCTCTGAAACCTCTACCTGCATCCTGCACACACTGTTTTCATTAGTGGAGCCAATTTATGGCCTCACCCTGCTGCTCTCCCACAACTCCAGTCTCGGCACATAGGTGGAGGCCCCATTCCCATCAGCACGCTAACAAAATTCCATTCTTTAAAGCTAAACCATTTTAAAAATGTGTTTAAAAAAGAAATACAAAGTGCAACAAAATTCAATTGGCTTTTGCCTGTAGACTTTGTTCATTTTATTAATAGTCACTGTGGTAGAGAAATAGGAAATGGTTATGAGAAATGCGTAGAATAAATATAGCAAAGTCCCAGGGTTAGAAAATATGATTGTTAAAAACAAATGAACTGCACAGCCTACTGTTCATAAAGACCTAGTAAAAACTGCTGAGGACAGGCCAAATTCATGTCCAAGGAAATCAGGATGCATAAAGTTACAAGAGCAAGCAGACCCAAGGTAAGTAGGGTTTAGTATACTGAAAGATCTTTACATTCAGTTTCCATCAGCTCAAACTGGGCCATATGTGAAAAGTGCTACATGAGGGGCAAGGAGGCTTTCAAGAGCTTGCCAGTGGGTCATATTTCTCATTGAACTGAAATGACTACATCCACTTAGTTTTCTTTGCCAAATATCTAATGTTTAATACAAGTTACTGACTAAAAATTACACGGAATTGAATTAAAATATCAGGCAATTAATATGCTTATAGGTGTTTTATGTATATTTATAGCTACCAATAAACATGAAAATTACCTGCTTCCTCAAGCCTAAAGACACTCTAGCATTAATTGTGGTATTTGGTTTACCACAGTTGGGTTCGCCAATGCTTTTCATTTAGATTAATAAAAATGAGTTACAAAGAGAATCTAAATGACTGACTGTCTTCCCAGGGAATGTATAGTAATATCATGAAGCTGTGGCAAATAGAACTAATTAATTCAAATTAAGCGGTGAACATGGATGAAAATTTGTATAAATTACAGCTAAACATCACTTATCACTCATGTCAATGCAGACAAAAAGCAAGTTTAGTCATTTGTTATGCTGTCAAAACACACCAAAACACATCCTCAAACCAAATCAGATGTAAACCTGAGCATGATGTGCACCTTAGTGCTCTATTACTGCTCCAAGGTATTTGAAATTTAGTGGTAATTCATAGAAGTGGATGGTAGTACAGGCAAGGCAGCATGTGACTCATCTTCCTATTTTCCCCAAGGAGCAAAAATGTAATCTAACTGAGCCTTGGGCTTGCAATTCCCCTCTACTGGAGTAGGCTGGATTCATTAAAACGCTGGCTGCTGGCCAACTCTTTTAATATGGGGAGAGGGTTTTTATTGCATGTCAGTAGAAAGTAAATCAAAATGTGTGAATAATATATTTCTAAGAAAACCATTGGCAAGCAACAGAGGTGAAAAGGGAGGAAGGAGAAATTTGTGAATTATAGTTGTCTCCATCCATGCATTACGCCTGCCTTGCCAGATGTTCCAACTACGATATACAAAGTACTCAAATGGGCATATTTGCTTTTTTTTTCTTTTGACATTTTTATGCAGAATACCCTACTCTCAAACACACCACAATAATGTCAATAATGTCAATCTAAAATTCAATTCTAATTTGCCATAATATTATCAACTTCACATATTTTTTCTTATATTCATAAAACAAACAAAAACAAAAACTACAATTTCCTGACCTGTGATGGCTGTGTTGCCACAATGGTACATCTGCTTCATCCTCTCTTCAGTGTTGTTCTGAAAAGGTGCCATGCTCCCCTCATTGTATGCTGCAAACTCTTCCAAGCTATTCCTCCTACTCCGGATGTGAGAACCCTCATCTTGTAAGTGCTGGCCCTTGAATGGGTCCAGTGGCTGGTCCTGGTTGGCTCGCAGCCGTTCATGTGGTTGCTTAGTGCACATGTTCAGGAAGTTGTTCAGTGGCTCTTCTCGAGGATGTTTACAGTTCTGAGAGTCAGATAAGGACAACGATGAGAGTGTGTCTACTTCAAAGTAGTTCCTGGATGTCTTGGATGAAGTATCCATATTTTGCTGGCTCCTCTGCTTGTCCTTTATCTTAGAAAGAGGCAGGGCTCCACTAAAGAGTCCACCAAGGTTCTCTCTCTGTGGGACTGAGTGCTGCTCCTCCTTATGTTTGTGCTTATGCTTGTGTTTGCGTTTGTGGAGACAGACACTCGCCATGCAGCTGCTTGATGGATGATGAGTGTCACCCATCCTGGGAGAAGACATTTCATGGGGCATGCTCTTCATCCTATGTCTGCTGCCAGCAGAGAGGCTGGACAAACCACTGGAGTGGAACTTTGGTGGAGGAACCGGAGGCCGCATGAGATGAGTTCCTGAAGATCCAAGTGCATGGGACAGATACAAAGGAGGAGGATACTGCCCATAATACCCCATGTTCATCATACTTGTGGCAAGTGGCATGGCTGTGTAAGGCATTGCGTAGGGTGCATAGTAATTGCCACTGGCTGCTGAGTAGCCAAACCCTTGTATGAAAGGCATCTTTGTTATAGGTTCAGCTGATTTGGCTGGCCTGCCACGTCTTCTCTTTGACTTTTCAGAACTCCTGCGAAGATAGTGCACAGGATCATAGGGGTAGTAGGGCATAGGGTAGTAGTGGTCAAAGTTTAGGCGGAAAATGCTGGGGTAAGAGTTCTCATGGTAAAACTTGTAGCTGCGGTGGGAAATTCGGAAGACCTGGAACTTGGTAATGAGTTCCTCAAGGTCAGCAAGAAACTGAAGATCGTCCCTACTTGTAAGACCCTTTCGCTTCCGTCGATGTTTCTGTTTCTTGAGGCTTTCTTGAGCAAGAAAATTTTCCATAGCCACTGATGTTGCATGCTTCTGATAATGCCCTCTGTTTGTTTTATTGGTAGCCTCCAGCACAGCAGCCTCTGCTGCTTCAAAACCACAAAGATCAAAGGAGTACCTCCTGCGAGATGCCGGACCTTTCTCAGTCTGATCTGATGTGCTGTTATTGTCAGTACCAATGCCACTATCACTTGGGATTGTCTCTTCACTATGGGACTCACTAACTGGAGACAGGGTGACCTCTTTGATAGATGCCACTTCAGACAGATGAGATGGTGAGTTGGCCATAAGTCTTGGAGGAGAGAGTTTCCAGCTACTACTGAGCAAGCCCTTCTGAGTTTTTGTGGGCAAAGCACTGATAGGCTGTAGATTTGGCATGGTCTTCAGGTCATGCTGGCTGGTTTCTGTGGTGGCATGGTGTGCTAGTCCACCTGCTAAGGACTGAGCTGAGAGAGACTGCATGACCCTGGGAGAAGGCATTCTGGTTGTTGATGATGAATTAGAAGGCACTAGAAGGTTCTCAAACTGACTTGAAACAGGCAACAAGTGCTCATCATTGGCTTTGTGCTCATCTTGCTGAGTCTGAAGCTCAGCTTTGGGCTTCCTCCCTCGTTTTTTGCCTATGTAAATAGTTCCACGTTTGCTGACGTTGATTTGCTTGCCTAAACGGGCTTCAATTGTTGATGCCACAGTTGACACGGCACAGGAAACTGGAACATTAGATTTCAAAGCCAGGTTACCAGTGTTAGAAGAGGACAGAAGTTCATTCAAAATGCTCTGCATTTTAACCAGTTTCACTTTCTTAGTTGTTTTCCTTTTAAGGATACCAACCTGGCCTGTTCTCTTACATTTCACCTCTGGTAAAGCTGGAGAATTATTTAAGGCCTGTTGCATTATTTTTGACAAATTATGTTTCTTCCTCCTCCTCTTTGAAGTGCTAGGTGAATCCTGGTTGATAGGACTTACAGGACTGGTTGATGTTCCTTCATGAATTGTCTCCACAGTAAGTAGTGGTTGTTTTTTAGGCCTTCCCCGTTTTTTCTTTATGGGGGTAATGACTGTCAGACTGTTTGTGTTGGTGTATAGTGGGCTGGATGGTGTAATGGGGAAAGCAGAGGGTGGCTCTCCAATGGGCAACGCTGGATTAAGGTCTTTGTGGGGAGCAGAGTTCTTAGATTTCAAATAAACCCATCTGTCCTTGAACTTTGATTGCCTCCCATCTGCGTGCTTCTCTGGATCAATCAATGATTGTGGTCTCCCAACTGGGTTCTTCTTGTGCCTATTCTCAGAAATTTCCACAGTTGGCCCTACTGCTGCACTCTCTTCCCCCAGCTTCTGTGAATCTACACCAAATTGCTTTCCTGTACTCAATTCCATTTTGTTTGCTACTTTAGGTTTTGTAGCACCTTGGTCAGACTTATCTTTCATTTCTACTGCCTGTGTGGTTTGTATGTCTTCCAGAATGTTGTTATCTTCAGTTAATCGTCTGCTTTTCTTCTTTCTGCTTTTAGGTTCATCTGTGTGATGAGGAACACAGTTTGGTACTGTTTTGAAATCATCCTCTGCTCTCTTCATTGATTTTTCTACCTCTTCCCTCTGAGTCTCAGTTTTTTCAGCGTTAAATAGTTTATTCTTTGTATTGTCTTGTGCTGTTTTCTCACTCTCTTTGTCAGCCTTTTTTGCCCAGGGCAGGTCTCCATTATGGGTGGTCAAAGCCCTTCTGCCATACTTCCTTTTGATGTTCCCAAAGACTTGCTCAGTGACCTCCTGCAAACCTCTTTCCTTGCTTAGAGAGGAGTGTATCAACATATTTGATTCTGCTAGTGCACTCATTGTTATATCAGCTGGAGAAGTAGCCTGTGAGTCAGAACCTGGACAAGTCATTTCCGAGGCAAACAGACTTCCAGATGAACCTTCTGTGACCTTTTTAACTTGTGTCTTTGAGAAGGGGGTGTTGACCTCTGACAGAAGGTTCTTGTTTTTGAATGTTGATTCTTGTTTTGATTCCGGATCTCTCGCTTGGTCCCCCTGGGATGTTGACTCTCTTAAAATTGGCTTTGTCCAATCCAGTTGGTGAATGTCAGTTTTGGGCTCATGTTTTGGTCTCAGGTTCTCCCCTAGGACATCCATCATGTTGTTGTCATTTTGAGCCACAACTCTGAAAGGCCTCTCATAGGTCTAAAAAAAAACAAAACCAGGGAAAATTATTAGTACAAAATAACATTTTAATACATAATAGTACACAACTTTTTCAGGTTTGGTTCTAATGACAGACTGCAGGATTCAACAACTCATTATTTACATTTATATATCATCAAATGTAAATTTCTTTTCATACTAAATTGTCAAATTCTAATGTCATGGATAGCAAAACTAAATGTTTGCTGTTTTAGGTGTAATTATACAGAAATATTCACATTTAACTATCACAAACAACACCATAACAACTAGTGCATTATTGCTCCCATTCCTCTGTTAGTGGGACACACCTAGAGAAAAGTATATAGATATTTTGCACTACTGTGCAAGCCTTTGAGAGTTTGTGGTTTGGACTGGTAGAAATGCCAGATCTGCAAGATCAGCATCTTGATACAACTATAGGTTCTGTAAAGCCATCCTGTTTTCAAAGCCAACAGCTACAAGCGGTAAAGAAGTTTAACCACAACTTTGTTTTTCATCAGGTCAGCTTCCATTTTACTGCAGCTGACATCTAGCAGTCTGTATTGTGGTTACAGATTATCTTACATCTGGAGTCACATGGGTTTCACAGCCTTACAGTATCCCTTCAAAACATGCTCAAACATACTATGTATTTTCTACAAAACATTTAAATGTCGGGTTGTTTGTTTTTGTTTAGTTAATTCTCCAGGTACAAAAATTATGGTGCTTGAAAAACAAACATGCAGGCAGACGTGTGTCTCACTTTCTCCAGCTACAAACAGCACCACAAAGAATCTATTGTGAAGTGAAAACACACAACATGAGTTAAAATCTTTGGCACAGTCACTTTGTGGCATGACTCAGATTACAACACGAGAGCATCATTTAGTGTCCTGGAGTCTCATGTGTTTAAGTCCCTGCACTGTAAAAATGACTGATAAGCCTGAAGCCTCATGCTTGCAAGAGTGAAATCATGTTTCTGTAAGCAGTCTTAAGAGCTGACAACCAGGAGAGATGAAAGCATTGTATCTTAAAATACAGTACTCACCCCATCAAACTTGGAACAGAAATGTCATTTATGTCATTAATTTACACAAAACAGGCTTGTTTTGTGCCCTGCATCAATGCAACAATCATCCTGAGAACACCACCCCAAAATGATGCATGGTGGTAGTAGCATCATATTGACCATTACTGTGGCCTTATGGTTGCTTTGGTGATTAATGCCCACCTTAACTGGTCACTGATTTTTGTGGATGGCCTTCTCTAGGCAGAGTTCCAGTTGTGAAATATTTTCTATAACCAAACAATGGTTCCTCCAGAACTGTGTCCAGGAATTGTTTTAATAGCTCCTTAGTCTTCATGATGCTGTTTGTTTAGGCATGATTTCTAACAAAGTCTGGGGCCTTACAGGAGCTGAGGCATGTGACACTTTTATTTCATACAGTTTAAAGTCTCACTAATTATGCGATTTCTGATGACAACTGATTACAGTAGAGCTAAATTAAGGGTTTCACAGCAATCACTTTTAGCAAAAAAACAAAACAAACGCCACCCTTTTTAAAACTACTGCTATTGCTATTGTGTAGCTTCATCCCAGTCCAAGTCCATTGGACTTGTCCATTTCAGTTCCTGATTGCAACACTACAAAAGGTGGAAGAAGGGGGTGAATGTAACCCTGAGAGATAGTATCTTTAAATCAAGATTGTGCAGTTTTAAGACATACCCACATCGGCTGCCTTTGACAAAGACTTGGCAGCCCATTTGTAAAACCTAGAAAAAAAACCTACAGTAAACCACTTCCACTATCTGCAACTTCATTCTTTGACATTCCTCACATTTGCAATCAGCATAAAGCAACTTCTCATCTGCCCCGTCATCAAAAGAATACAGGCAGGACCTTTATCTACCTTTTGCAGCTACTGCAATCACACTCAGTTATTATAAACTCAGCATGCTATGACAAAATGTCCAAGGATGGCTTGTGTATATGTGTGTTTCAGGAGTCATCATTCAGTCTAATCTTCTCCAATATCATTCAATCATTAGCTTTTAATTAAAGCATAACATGCATTAATGGTATATCACCCCTCTGCCACCGTGGCCTTTTTATTTTTCCCCCATCTGTGAGAAACTGCATCAACTTTCAGCTTCTTAATCCTGTAATCCTGGAAGGAATTTGTGATCTTGCTGGCCCACAGGATACAGTCTCGGCTGCAGCATGCCAAGTCACTTGGCTGCCCTTTAATTTGCCTAAATGGCATTATATTCCTCCTACCCGATGTTTCCACAGCAATATCAGTAGGATTACGTAACATCTACATTGAAGATGTCAGGTCTGTTATTCAAACTCCATTAAAACCACATCAGTGTGAAGAGAGTGACATGAGATGAAGAACAACAGATTTCTTAAAGCCCGTCCCAGTCACTCTTATTATCTGATGATGATTTGCCTTTCCTCTTACTGACAATATCCTTTTCATTCATAATCTGACACTGCTATGACAGAGTCCCTACCAAAAAGAAAGCATGTCAGGTGGGAAATAAATAATACATTGAAATAACATGGCTCTCACAGACTAGTAGACTGGAAAATTAGAAATACAAAACCTTTTTTTTTTTTTCAAAAACAATTCCATACATATTTTCCATTGTCTTTTGAGGTGCTGCATCAGGTTTTGGACTGTGATGAGCCTGCGCATTTGCACATGTTGTGTCAGATATGTTGATACCCAGAGTCTCCCCAGCAATAAAGTACAGTCATAAATGACTTATGTGTTCTCTAAAGAGGACCTCCTATCTGTGGCAGACAGAAAGGCAGTTCTGGCAGGGCCACTGGGTTGTTTGGCTCAATGTGCTCCAAAATCATAGCGGCCCCCTGCTTCTCTCTAAGCCCATCTCTGGGAGATGAGTCAGACGCAGAGCACATCAACAGACATAGAAAAGGCGGCTGAGATTACAGTCGCTCTCAATGTAATAAGCTGCATTTGGCATGCTGTTGCTGCTTTCCTTACCCCCCTCCCGCAAACCTTCGTTTTTTTTTTTTTTTTGTCAGTTTTCGTTGTTCATTTTATTCCCCCCTTCCTTCCCATGTCCAGCCAAAGAAGCTGGCCAAAGCCTCATTGGCCTCTTGTGTGTTTGGTTACCAAGGGATACCATGAGTCAGAGCCACCCAAAATAGCCAGAAACGTACTGAGCCAATCATCACAACCCTCCCCAACTGATAGTCAAGCCAAAATTGCTCTGCCTCTGCTTAAATCCTATCCAGGAGAAGCACTGTCTTTTTGTGTTTCAGACTGACAGTCGAGCAGTCAACAAGCCTGCTTTCATAACACAACATCACCAGGCAAGTTCTGACCTTTTCCAAATACACATACAGACAATATAGAGAAGGGGGGGGACAGAAATGTTTGTGATAAAGCAGACACTGGATTGTGAGGGTTAGTTTGACACTTGGCATTCAGGTGAAGTTCAGACTTTTTCCCTAAATACACATGGAGTCAATATGGAACAGAGAGCGTAAAAAAAGCCTGTTTTCACATCGCTTGCTGAGAGATTCTCCCCGTGTCTGTTTAAATGAAACATTAAAAAATAATTTTTATTGCAGCGCATTTGTCTTCATCTGTTGCGTTTTCACGTTCTCTTTTTGCCACTTCCTCATTTTTTTCAAAGAATGCTTTTTGTTTAGTGTTTTTCGTCTAAAGCCAGCACACGGAAGCCGCCCACAGCAACTCGGCCTAAAATAATCACCAGAAAGCTTCAACTAAGGTACATTTAACATTCAACATGACAAATGTTGAGCTCGTTCAGTGTGTTGAGTGCAAGATGTTTAATCATTCTTCTTCCGTCATTAGTAATAGGTTTATTTGTGATAAGAGTATATTAGTTAGTTCTCTGATGAAGAAGATTGCAGCAAGCTTTGAGATTATGTAATGACTTTGGGTGGAATTTCAGTTACATCATGGGGTGCAGTAAAAGACCTTGGTGTGATTATTGACTCCAGTCTCTCAGTTCAGGTAGATAATATAACTAGGATATTCTTCTTTTATCTCAGAAATATTGGCCAAATAAGAAATATAATGCCACTACAGGATGCAGAAAAACTAGTCCATGCTTTTGTCACTTCTAGGATGGACTATTGTAATGTCTGGATGCGCCAGTAGTTGAATAAACAAGCTCCAGTTAGTTCAGAATGCAGCAGTCAGAGTCCTTACTAGAAAGGAAGATTTGACCACCCGTATCTTATCAATACCGGATTGACCACAAAATACCACATTGATTATAAAATACTAGTGACCTATAAAGGTCTCGCACCACAGTACCTAAGCAAACTTTTGGTCTTTTATGAACCGCCACACCTACTTTGATCAAAAGGTGCAGGCTTTTTGTTTGTACCTAGAATAACTACAGCAAGGGCCAGAACTTTTTCTTACAAAGGCTCACAGTTATGGAGCAGCCTTCTAATCAGTGTTTGGGACTCAGACACAGTCTCTGTCTTTAAGTCTAGGCTGATAATCCTATTTTCTTAGTCAAGCCTTTTGTTAATAATTATTCTCTTAAGTGAAGGTGCAGATCTGGAGGATCCATGGGCATAGAGTGTTTTGGTAAACTGGGATGTTTGGATGCTGTCGCTCCCCCACTCTCACACTCAGTTGGTTCACGGTGGAGTGGCTGGCTGCTTTATGTTCCAGGGTTGCCCTCATGTCTGGTTTCCTTCTGGCTCTGCTTATTATTTATGCTGTCATAGATAGTTTTGCCAGAGTCAATGCTTGCACTCTGTGCACAATATATATCCTCTTAAAGACTACAGGATATGTGCATCCATAATACTCTCTGTCCTTCCTCTCTCTCTCTCTCTCTCTCTCTCTCTCTCTCTGGCTTTGTCTCAGCATAGTTTGAAGAAGCAGAGCTAATTGCTCAAGTTACAGCATTTGTAAGGCAGTGTCTGGTAACATTTCGAGTGCGTGCTCTGCTGAAAGCCAGTGCTGACTTGTTCGATAGCCCTTACACTTCAGCAGCCCTGTCGCCTTCAGTAACACACACCTGGATAGGATGTCACTCACCTGATCTGGAAATGCCGTCTCCAATTACCTGAGGCATTTGTTTGAAACCGTTTCGAGCCTCTAGACAAAATGCCAACCAGTTTCAACCAGGATCAATGTGACAATGATCCAATTGCATTCTCTAGAGACACAGATCCAAACTGCATCTGCTTCGTTATTAGTCATTTCATTATAACCTGAAAGTCATAAAATAAGATTATTTACTTCATAGGGTATGTTCAGCAGCTCAAATGCAATTTTTTTTTTTTTTTTTGCACGGCTGATTTGAGCAGGACTGATTTTCAGACTTCAAGCCACAGATTTCAGGTTTTAGAATACACATACGTACATAGCCCTATGTAAAAACTAATCTGTGATAGAACTAATTAGTGCTGGAATATTATTTTGAATATGTCTATGCATTCAAAAGCAACAAAAAATGTTCAAGATACAATATTCAAGATACAATCACCTTTGTAACTTTCACCTGCTCAACACTACTCTACACTACATATGATATGAGCAAATGTGACTATGGATCCAACAGACAAATCATATTTTTGTAATTGTACAGTGCAATAAAATACAATCAGATTTAAGCACAGTCAAATAATCTAACTGCACTGTGTCTTGTTGATAAATGACCAATTTACCATTATTAAATATTCTGACGTATATGTACATATATTTAAATATCATATGCTGCTTTATATGTGTTGGACACAGAATAACTTTAATTTAGACATCTTCAGTAATGTTTAGGAACTAACTGCATCCATCATGTGAGACACAGACACTGATTAAAAGTCTTTCTTTTCACAGCCACCATCTAGCAACAGTTACATTTGATTTCAGTGTTTGCCACATTACCACTTCCACATGGATCTTTGAATGTATTTGATTAACTAATGGTAACTGCAGCAAACTTCAAAGGTTTCTGGAACTCTGCGTTTAAGATGACCTGACAGCTGAGACATGTGCAAACAGTTACACCATTGTTAGGGCGCGACAAAAGTCATATTATGGCTATTAGTTATTGATGCACTGTCCTCTGCTCTGAGCTATTTGTTTTCTTTTATTGTTAAAAATGGAGAGGTTTTTCATGATCCTTTTTCATAATCTGCTGAGTTGTGAAATTTCATTACACAACAACTAATCGATAAAATCGTTAATAATCGATTATGAAAATCACTGTCAACGAATCTCATTATCGATCAGTTGGTCTGCGCATGGCACGGGGTACATTTACTCACTGTTACTTCTCTTCCCAAAACACGCATCGGAGAGTAAATACTAAAGTTGTGTCACAAATGACGTACTATACACTTACACTATGCACTGTGTACTCTACCGTCTAGTGTATGAATTTTAGAAAGGTAATATCATCTCAAATAGAACACTAACGTTTTTTTTTTACTAACCGGAAGTATAAGCCGCTTCCTAGTCGATGGCACATGATGTCATACACACGTAATGTGACGCCACTAGCTTTAGACCAGGGGTATCCAATCTTATCTGGAAAGGGTCGGTGTGGGTGCAGGTTTTCATTCCAACCAAGCAGGAGCCACACCTGAGTCTATTGAAAGCCAAGAGCAACTGATTAAACAGGTGGAATCAGGTGTGGCTCCTGCTTGGTTGGAATGAAAACCTGCACCCACACCGGGCCTTTGCAGATAAGACTGGACACCCCTGACTTAGAGTATATTAGAGTATAGTAAAGTATATTAAGACATCAGACTAATTAAGCCATCTGCTTCTGACAGTCCCAGTGAAATTACAGATGCAACCACTCCATTTTTGAGATCAGTTTATCTACTTGATGTATTTTTGCTTGTAAAATGATTTTTTTCAACACGACACAACTTGTACAACATTTTATGTATGTTAGAGTTGTTGTGTAGTGATGTTAATGGTTACGGTATGACCATGTTTATTTCTGGTCATTGAAGCCGTCCCTATAGCTGTCCCTAATTAGTTTAGGAGCAGGACTAGGAAACATTTCTCTACAGCGTAGGACACAAAAATATAACAAAATTGACGTAACAGGTACTGACCCAATACCTCTGTCCCCCATCCACTGCCTCATCTTTATGCATTGATGCATGAAACTTTTTTTTAATTTTTTTAAATACTGTTTTTTCAGTGTACGGATATTCAGGCAGAGCCCTTATAAGGGTTGGGTTTGGGTTAAGTCAGCACCTCGGCCAGCATGGCCTGCAGTTCTGCCTCGCAGCGCTCCAGCTCCAGCGTCTTGGTGCAGAAGGACTCCTTCAGGCTGATCTCGGCCTGCTCTCGCTCCCTCAGCTGGGCATTCAGCTCCTTCAGCTGATTCCTCAGGGCCACCATCTCTCCAGCACGCTGGGTCACCTCGCCCTGGCTCTCCCTCAGCTGTTGTTTCAGCAAGGAGATCTCACCTGCCTTCTGACATACCTGGAGAGCAAGCAGAGGGAATGATGGCCATACGAGTGCGCTCCAGGTAACAGCTGTTAAACTTTAGTATAAGGGGGCTAAATGGGCGAAACAAGCACATGGGGTATGCTGGCCATGCCACCAGAAGGCTGTTACTGGTAACAGTGACTATTAGAGAGAGGTTACTAATTAACTGACAGCCTCAAGTGGGCCAAACTTTTTCACTGGTCAGACCAGGCCATGGGCGACTCATTAAACAGGTCTGGTGTAACATATCAGGGTTAACTAATGCTAATAGCTCACATTAACTTGCTGTCACTAAAGTCAGGATACTGGGAGTCTCAGCCTCCGACACTCTGTTCACAGGATATGGAGCATCTGAAATCTTCTGTACACTTTTCTGGCCACAACCTTTAGGATCCTGAAGGCTGCATTCTGATTGGCCATTCACACTTCCAGTGGGAAAACGAAAAACGTGACACCCTGAGCTTTCTGGAGCAAAAATGTTTATGAAAACTCAGCTATAAATGGTATTAAAGAGTTTTGTGTGAAGCAGTTAGTGGTGAGTGAATGATAGTACTGTGTGTAACAGCAATGATACAGGAATCTGAGACTTGTTTGGCAAATGAATGTGGTTAAAATTTTATCAGAATACAATCCAGAACCGGAATGCATGAAATGTTATAAATGGGGTCATTGATTAAATGTATCAGACTGCCTAGCAAAGCTAGTGGTCTGGCATGTGGACCACTAACTACATATGTTACTGGTTTAATATAAAGGTTCAGGCTTCTTATAGCAGCTCAGATTGCTGCTGATGTTTATTCCAGCAATTTGGCCCCCAAAAAAACCCCATGATAGACAGTGATGAAAGAAACTGTAAGACATTGGACATTTTGCATGAACATTTGCATTACATTACCAATTCAGCAACCATCAGCTAACAACTAGTGATTATGCTAACATCACCAAATTATTGTCTAGATTATGAAGGATCCTGTAATCCTTTTTGGACGATGACAAAACTAAACAAAAACTAATATCTTGGTCTATAATGGACAGTTTTAAAAGGTTTGGCCAAAGATAAAATTTTCAAAAAGTTTCTTGTTACACTTTATTATTATTAATTGCATTACACTTCTTACTCAAAGTCTGAGACATGTCTTGCCTGATGGATTATATCTGCGGTAAGGAGACCAGTATTTAATTAATCTCTATCCTCTCACCTCCCACTTGGTCTCCTCCAGCTTTGGCAGGAGGTCGGCCTGCTCCTTCCTGTAGTCCAGGCACTTCTTCTCCAGCTCCTCACGCTGGGCCAGGAGCAGCGTCATCTCGTCCTGGAGCCTGCGCTTGTCCTGCTGCAAGCGGCTGATCTGGGCCTGCAGGGCCTGCTGTGAACGCTGGGCACGACGGGTCACCTGCTGCAGCCGCCCAGCGTAGTTCTGCCTCAGTTCCTCCATTTCACGCTCCCACACCCGCTGCTTCTCCTCGAACACCTGCACGATTGCCGCCTCACTCTGATCCAGGTTCCGTCTCATGTGGAGTACCTTGGAATGAGGAATGGGAGAACACAGAAAGCACAATCAGCGCAGGAACAATGCACATGGACTTTAATTTCTAGTTAGATAAGCAATGATGAAGTACCTCCATCCTCACCTCTTGCTCTCTTTCCCATAAGCGGTCCTCTAGGTCACGAATGACGTCGTCGGAGGACGGCGATGGCCGCAAGGGCGCCGGCGCATCACTCAAGTGACTGAGGCGCTGATAAGATGACGAGCTCTTGCCTGAAGACGAGTGGCCGCTGTCAGAGGCACTCAGTCCGTTCTGGTAGCCTGGTTTATCTGGCTTGTCCAGGCCGGTTGTTGCAGTACCCAGGCGGTTGATGTGGCTGGTGGAGGCACTGAGGGGCCCAAGAGCCGGCGGAGGGCCATAGCCTGAACCCGTACCTGCATACGTGGGCAGACTGGTCAGCGAATTCCTGCCAGAATCAGACAGGCTGCCCTGGCCAGTACGGATACCTCCACCAGAGTGTGTTCCTCGGCTGTTAGGGGTTTCCTCATCCGGACGGATTCCCGAGGCACCCTGCCCACCTCTCTCACCTGCACCGCTGCCTGACGTGCCCCCACCTGCTCCCACGCTGGCCTGAAGGGGGCACACCAGGTTTTGCATGGAATGAAAGCTCTTGGGCACCACAGGCTTGAAGGCAGAGGGACGAACCAGTGCGTCAGGGTCCTAAATAGGAAAGTAATGGCTTGTTCACCTGTTGTATTTGATTACGTACAAATGTTTAAATTAGACATATAAAAGTACACAAAGCATGAGTTTTGACAAAATAATTTCATCAGGTATTGGTATTAATCTGTGGAAATGCTGGATACTTACACATGAAATGAAATGTGTACCTACTTAAAGCTGCTGGATGTAAGATTTGGGGATTTGGTCCTCTGGTAGAAAAATGCTATTGCAAGCTACATGCAGAATAACATTTCATAATGTGGATTGTGCCATGTATTCCATTTACTGTCGCTTTAATTTGGGTATACTTTCAGGAAACAGGATAAATATCAGCAGTTTTATTATAACAGCATGTTGTGGGAAAATTGTAGAAGAATTGGTAAATAGTTTCTCATTGCTATCTATGGAATGACATCATAAACTAGTCTCCAATATGTATTTCTATGGGCACAACATACATCAATGCATTGTTTGTAGTAAGCAAAATACCTGTATATACATACACGTCACTGCATTTCATATATGTATGCAGAAGGAGCGACAAGCAAAATGGACTGTTCCAACTGAACTTTAATAAGAGCTCAAGCAGATCTATCAGTTATACCACACCAGATATGTCACCAAAATGAAATACCTTCCCCTCGGAGCTCAGGCCGTGCTGTACCTGTGCTTGCTCCAGCTTGCCAGAGATGGGCAGGATGTTGGGAGGGTTGTGGTTGTCTGTCTTGGCTTTACTCTTGTCCTTGTGCTGCTGCTGCGCTGGTGCTTGATGGCTGCTGTTCTTGTTTTCATTGTTGTTGATGTTGAGGACTATGCTGTTTCCACACAGATCCAGGCTCTCGCCTCGCCTGTGGCCTGGTTCCCTCCTCATGGGCCCATTGGAGAAAGGAACGTTCGAGAGCAGCCGCTCACCATTGACGGTGTGCTGCCGATTCACATTGTGAGAAGCGGCGGCGCGCTCAGAGTGCTCATTGGCAGTGACGCCTGCTGTCTTGGTGGCCGGTGCTGGCAGGCGGTCAGCGCTGAAGCTGCGGTCATCCAGACGTCGGCGGACAGAGTTTGGGGGCAGCGCGGGCGCCAGGGGCCCGTTCGGGGTGGTCCGCGTGCCCACACTTCTCATGGTGATGGCCCGCTGGCTGGAGGCTCCACTGCCCACGCTGCCCATACCAGGAGCTCAGAGCCCCTCACTCAGCCGGCCACCGTGCCAATGAGCCGGGGTAGGCAAGGCGGCCGGGCTGGGCCGCAGGTACGCAC
Organism: Stegophilus panzeri; assembly: GCA_024331685.1. Lineage (NCBI taxonomy): Eukaryota > Metazoa > Chordata > Actinopteri > Siluriformes > Trichomycteridae > Stegophilus > Stegophilus panzeri. The sequence goes on along the minus strand of JANDJT010000124.1, from coordinate 14,518,841 downwards.
ACTGCACAAAAGAAAAAAGGAGAAGGATCAGTGAAGCACATGGAAATAATTCACTGAGGACAAGAGGGTAAGCTGATACTGCATCAAAAATCCTGCTATCACCATATTTGACATCATAACTCCTATCCATTTGGTTGTGAACTTGAGTGTGAGACAAAGTACAGATTGTGTGAGACGACATTAAAATACAACAGAAATGCACGCAGTTGCAAATTTTCTCTGACTGCACTTAAATTGTTCTGCTCAGCCGCGAGTCTCAGCCTGACATCTTTTGTACACTTTTCTGGCAACAAGCTTCAGAATCTTGAAGGTTGCAATTTAATTCTCTGCACCTCCACGCGTAGGCAATTTTGCATGCCAACAAGTTTCCAAAGGGAGAAATGTTTGACTTCTGTGACACTAGCTATACGGAGGAAAATATTGGCCATTTGCAATGACACACCCTCTTCCTGTGAAAGTAGCCCAGACTCTCTAGTGAAAGACAGCGGTCTGCCTTGTGAGACCACTCAACACCTTTACTGAATTTACACCTCAAACTGATATACAGTATGTCTGTATTATAATATGCCTACGGTTCCCTCCACTAATATTGGCACCCTTGGTAAATATGAGCAAAGAACACTGTGAAAATTGTCTTTATTGTTTAACCTTTTGATATTTTGTTAAAAAAAAAAAATTCACAAAAATACTCTGCTCTCATGGATATTAAACAATTGCAAACAAAACAGGTTTATCCAAAAAAAAAAAGAATCTTTGTTAAATATAGGTGTGCCACAATTATTGGCACCCTTTTAGTCAATACTTTGTGGTACTTCCCTTTGCCAAGATAACAGCTCTGAGTCTTCTCCTATAATGCCTGATGAGGTTGGAGAATACATGGCTAGGGATCTGAGACCGTTCCTCCATACACAATCTCGCCAGATCCTTCAAATTTCGAGGTCCACAGAGGTGGACTCTCCTCTTCAGTTCACCCCACAGGATTTCTATGGGTTTCAAGTCAGGGGACTGGGATGGTCATGGCAGGACCTTGATTTTGTGGTCAGTAAACCATTTCTGTGTTGACTCTGATGTATGTTTTGGATCATTGTCCTGCTGGAAGATCCAACCACGGCCCATTTGAAGCTTTCTGGCAGAGGCAGT
>JANDJT010000124.1:14505895-14516790 GCA_024331685.1 Stegophilus panzeri | reverse complement strand
GCAAATGCCTTGGTGGAAGAGTGGAGGAACATCTCACAGCAAGAACTGACCAATCTGGTGCAGTCCATGAGGATGAGCTGCACTGTAGTACTTAAAGCAGCTGGTGGCCACCAGATACTGACTGTTACTTTTAATATTGACCCCCCCTTTGTTCAGGGACTCATTATTCCATTTCTGTTCCACAAATGTCTATGAAACTTGTTCAGTTTATGTCTCAGTTGTTGAATCATTTTATAATAATACAAATATTTACACATGTTAAGAAGTTTGCTGGAAATAAAAGCAGTTGAATGTGAGAAGACGTTTCTTTTTTTGCTGAGTATATTTACATAAAATTCAATAACACTATGATTTAGTTGTATTCCACCACAGTCAGCAAGTTTGTTGCAAGACTTCCTGTGGACAGGAGATTTCGAATTGTGACATAGCCATCCTTGGAAGTCCTAGAGAACACAATGAACCTGATTAATACTTCCATCCAAACAGGCTTCAGAATCCTTTTGACCATCATAAAGTGATTTCGGAGAACGCTAAGCATGGCAGTCCTGCCCGCTGGGTGAGAAGCATGGCATTCATCGTTCTCTTGTAGATAAAAGCGACACTAGCCAGTTATACATACAGAAGAGACAGCTAGCGCTCTCCTAAGCGTGTTCACTTATCCTATGACTGTGCACAAGCAGCAGTCCAAAGATTTCTACTTTGGACTGAAGTCGGTGGTAGGTGAACCACAGTAGGGAAGACTGCAAACTAGTGGCTAGGAATTGATTATAGGACTAAATAGGACTAAAATGGGGGGGGGGGGGGGGAATTGGGTTACAAATCCCATTCTCTTAGTTAAAAAAGTGTTTGGCTGATTTGAAAAGGAGGCGGTGAGTCAAATGCAAATGAACTCTCATGGTTCACCACCTAAAGCTCTGCTCCGCAATTCATTAGCTCCTTATACTATTAGCCTCTGTAATTGCCACAATTGGCTTTAAAGTTCCACTCACGCTGGGTGTTTGTTGCCATCGGGACCAATTAATAATGAGGTGCCCTACCAGGCCCTACAAAGTCATCCATACTATTTGAACTGAACGATTAACAGACTGTGGGGCTTGCATTAAATTACTCCAGGCGAGAACTCACAACTAAGCCACCGGATTTGCAAAGACAGTAGAGAAACTGGCTGTAGATTTTGTCCTGATGCACCATCCTTCAGCAGATCACACAGCCTGCTCCAGTAAGATGTCTTCTTACATGACGGCTCATTCTAGTTACAATATGTGCAACTTCTCCCAAATGGAGGCACATCTGGCTGATGACTGTTGGAAGGCAGAAAATAAAGAGGCAGCTTGTGCTTTCAAGCCCATTAAAAAACGTCTGAGCCGAGAGCTAAGGAAATGTAAAGCCGTTGCTCTGACAATGTGTCTGGCACAAACAAAATGGAGCAGCCAAATTGTATGAGGGAGGCTACGTGAATGTGTGCACGAATAATAAAACATTTGTGGCACTCGGGCGACTGAATGGAGCATGAAAGGAAATAGCAGCAGTCTGATGCCAGGCTGACATGTGGCAGAGGCAGAGACAAAAGAAAATGCCATGTTTCTAGACTGGCCTCTGTTTTAACGGTTCCTTTTTCAGGAACTTCACCATCAGAGGAATAGTGTATAATAGCCCTGTAACAGTAAATAGTATTGTGGTCAATGCAGCGGGAGACTGGTTAGTATATTTAATCGGTGGATCTCAAAGTGGGGGACACCAAGGGTCGATGAAGCACAGTCGTAATTTTATTAATGTAGTTACAAGAGTGGAAATCACAATAGTCCATTATCAAAGTTTTTATATTTATTATTGAGTTCTCTTTGACTGGCCACTTGAATTGATTTAGTTTAATCCAAACCTCAATAACGCAAAAGCAAGCAGGTCTATAAATAACTTGGACCTCTGTGTTCTGACTGTGTGAAAACATGTGTTCTCTATATCAGACTATACAATAAAGATCCTCTAACGATAGACCTGTGATTGAGGAAAATGACTACATTCTGCTTGTCATCAGGCACGATCTGGCCAAGCCTGAGATAAGGAGATTTAAAAAGGAGATTTTTCTGTCCACTTGCATTTCCCTTAACATATCTGTAGCAGTCGGAGTTTTTGTTGCATCATCCTACTGCATTGTGCATTGTAGCATTGGACACAATCTCAGATTTTAAAAAAGCATTTCTGACACTGCTGAAATTTGCTGTCAGCTGTCTTTTGGTGCTTTTCCACCGCACGGTATGGTACGGTACAGCTCGACTCGACTCACTTTTGGGCGCTTTCCACTGTGGATAGTACCCGGTACTTTTTTTAGTACCACCTCGGTCGAGGTTCCAAGTGAGCCAAACCGATACTACATGTGAGCCACGAACTGAGGGAGTAGGGAATTCTCCTTAACGAGTGGTTCTGTATTGTGCCTGAATAAATGTGTCATTTAATACATACTCTGCGTACAGTAATATTCTATTAATTGGAAATTATGTATCATTAATCTCATTACAGATAAAATTACAACAAAAGGATTCGGTCTTAGATTTTTACATCTCGCTTGTTAACGATTTCCAAACAGGCGTTTATCGAAGTCGCTCCTGTCGCGGCTGAATCTAATCTGAGTCGTATCGAGCACTACGTAGGTTCTAGAATGGCGTTATTTTACATCCTTAATAGGGTCCATGTTCAGTGAACAGGAAAGGCGTTTGGAATACGGCCCGACCGTGTATTTGTACAGGGCTTCGATAATACAAAGTTATTCCTGCGTGAAGGCGAGTGGAAGATGGCACCCACGTTGAGGCGGCACTAAACTGCAGTGGAAAAGCAAGCTCGGAAAAGTAAAGCAAGTCAAGCCGAGTCGAGTCGAGCCGTACCGCGCAATGGAAAAGGCCAACTAATCGATTCATAGTCATAACGGCACTACATCGGCTACTGGTGACAACGCCACATTATGCATTCTAAGGCCGCGGATCTCACAAACAAAGAATTTATTTACAGGGCGTGGGTTTTGTCCAAGAATCGTCCAGTGTAAAGTAGGCTTTAGATAAAGACCAAAACAGCAAAGTAAAAGTTCCAGGTAGTCCATTCATTTTAGCCAATCTAATCTGGATTTAGTCAGATTAATAAACCCAAAGGGTTGCAGACACTATCACATATCTTCAGCAGCTCATGGCTGTCTCTTCTCTGATCGTTAAGTTCAACTAGCAGAGTGAGGTTCTCTCAGTGCTACACATCCTGCTGTGAAGTTAACTGTTCAAATCAGGCATTAAGTAGCATGTTTGCTTTCTAAACTCCCAGGTGTGCCGACTCGCTGAAGTTCTGACCTCAGCCAGGATCAACCGGGCATCCATAAATACTTTGCTTTCAAACAAAAAAAATAAGAGCCTGAAACAAAAATACTGCAATTTATAGCAGAAGAATGAATGTGCTAAAACAGGTTCAGGGATACATTAACACAAAGTGACAGACTAAAAATTGCTTTGAGAAAGCTATGTCAACATGTTAACTGCAAAAGCATGTCTTTTCCCCCTGCACTAATCTCAGCAGTCAGCAGGGGTCATTAGCCTCAGTCAAACATTTAAAGTGATGAAAACCTCTTCAGATTGCCGATCCAATTACAATATTTATCTTCCTGCCTTCGAATAATGTCATCAGTTATTTGAAATGTGAGACATGAAAGGACATGCAAAGTACGTGTCATGTATCAGTGCTGACAGATTATGTAACTGTGCTTCGAAGTGCATAGGCAAAAATATTGCTCAATGTATAAACTGGCTACAATTTTGGAGGTGAGTGTTGTGCGAGTGAATTAATCATCAAATTAAATTTACTCATTACTTCCATTACAATCGAATTTCTACCACTTATTATAGCTCAATGACTGCTGGACTCAGAAAAAAAGAGGAAGTTAAAGATGAGATATTTCAAGATGTGTTAGGTGTGTGTAGTCAAACATTCCACTGTGACCTTCAAAGAAGATCCAGAATGACCTTTTGCCTTTATATAATGTGTTCTGGTGCTTTCACATAATGTCACGTCTATCTGTGACACATAGCCCATGACCTTTCACATACCAAAGCATGTCTTACGTCAACTGATCAGTTACAGCTTGGGACAGTTTGCAATTGATCAATTTCTCTGAGCCCCTGTGTCTACGAATGGTGCATTTGCTCATTTGGCATTTGCAGCGTTTGTGGAATATACCATTGAGGTGTGTGTGGGGAGGGGGAGTGGAGGGACTATGACAGGCGGTGGGGTCAGGGCTGCTGAAGAAATCCTTGTTCATCCCTCCTACACAACCAGCAGGCATGTTTGTAAGGAAGTTGCCCTTCCTGGCTGATCTGAGGCTGATTTTGCTGTAATTCTTCTGATTGCTACTTGCTCAATATATGCTATAGAATTCTAGCCTGATTTTAATCCTGGCACATTTTCAAGTTGGGAGCTTGATTACCAGCTTTTGGGACTGTCATGCACACAGGATCTGGAGATGGAGATGGGAGAGGGTAAACAAGGTGATCTTAATCCTTACAGTCTCTCTCCTGAATGATTGGAGGTTTTTCAAACGTATTTGATTTTCAAGTTTCAACAAGCAATGAGATTATCCTCATAGGTTACAATATTGCCTCTGCAAAACGGTAGGTAGCATCGCTGTTTCACAGCTCGAGTTCATCCTGAGCTTGGGTTATTGTCTGTGTGGACTTTCGCATATTCTCCCTGTGTCTATATGAGATTCCTCCGGGTTCTCACGTTTCTTCCCACCTCCTAAAACATGCTGCTAGGTGGACTGGCTATGCTAAATTGCCCTAGGTGTTAATGAGTGTGAATGTGTGTGTGCATGGTGTCCTGCAGTGGACTGGCGTCCCACCCAGTGTGTTTTAAGGCCTCATAGCTAGTGTTCCTGGGGTAGGTTAAGGATGCACTGTGACCAAACCCAGGGCAACACGGTTGCTGAAGATGAATCAATGAACGAATGTTTGATCTGTACTTCGGGAAACAAAGTCTCAGATGACCAGAAAAGCAGGTGGAAGATTGATACAGACAACAGTCATTACCATACACATACAAAATAGTCTGACACTCTGACACTTTTTACATTGGATTTAAATTTCAGAATAAGCTGTGGTAATGAGGTGAGTGCAAAAATCATTTAAACTCATGAAATGAAAGAAATATGTAATAAGTCATCACGAAAATACATCTTAGGTCTGTGAACCCTAATACACGAGAAAATAAAGTAGTGGGACAAACTGCCAAATTACTTCCCGTAAGGAAAAGTACATTTTTTTGTATTTGAAACTTCATATGACCTTTTGAAAAATCTGTTAACTGTTGGAAATCATATAACATTCAGATTATTTGCATGAATGTAAATTCTCTCAATGAGCAAGAAAAATGCTGAATGTATAAACACTGTGTGTGTGCGCAGTGGACTGCAGAGATGGATGACAAGCTTGTAGAATGATGAATGATCTTGTCTTTTCCCTCAACTATTTTCCATTTATATTTCCTTTTGCTTCCTAACTGTGCATAAAAGGCACATAAAGGGTGACAAGATGCTGTGCCCAGCTCTATCTTTTCTTTTTTGACATGATAACAAGATTGCTGTGATTCTTTCAATCTTTTATTTGCAGGCTTTTTTTTTTATGGCCTAGACACCATGATGGAACACGTGTGTGTGACGTTCTGTCTTTGTCTAGTGTTTGAACCCTTAAGACATGATAATAATTTGCACCTTTGTACCCCTATGACAGGGCAATATTTGTAATATTTTTACAACGAGTTTAAAGGAGCAGTTGGTACATTTTAAAACCCGCTGCTGCCTACAATGTGAACTGCAGATTCATTGAACAATGAATACCTCACCTTTGGTAAAACAACATTTGCTCCATGCGTGGCATTTTAGACTGGGGGCAGGACTGATTTCAGGGCCGGAAAATGTAAACAGAAGCCTGACATTTATAAACTAGCTAAATTCTTTGCATACCAACATTCAACTCAAGTTCTTTCAAACTGTGTCATTATTAAGAGACAGGAAATACTTTTAAAAAAATACAGACGACATCATTTAAGTAACAATTTATAATCTGAATTTTATAGACTGTGTATTTTGTGTCCAACTTAAAGGTGGGATTTAGCACTATTCCTAAGTCAATGTTAAATGCTAACACTTTGCCCAGGGCTGTGTGCCTGGAGCAGCTGTGGTTCACCTCCCCCTCACCTGCATGAGCACAGCCGGCCAAACCGAACCCTATTAGAGAGAGGGGCAAGTGGCAAATTAACCACTGTGGCTTCCAGACAATAGACACAGAGGACCAGGGAGAGATATGAAGACTCCCCCACCCCAAAAAATTAAGTATGGCTGCAGATGAAAGCTGATGTTCTTTGAAACTCTACTTTGGAATAATGTGAATTTGGTGGAGGTTCAAATTGTTATAGATGAATCTTAAAAAAATAATAAAATAATAAAAAACAAAACCAAACAAAAAAACAGGTCCAGCTTTCCAGCAGAATTCTCTGTGCCAAAAATTGCTAGTGGAGCAAAACCGTCATTTACAAATGAAATCTGAAACGACACACCACATTCCCCGGCTTTAGTTTTTGGCAAGCATCTTGTTTGGTTTAAGAGCCAGAACTTTGGATTTAATTGACTTTGTGGTTCCAAACTGGAAATCAGAGACTGTTTACTTAAAAAAAAAAGGAGAGAAACTGGAATCTGCTCTTTCTTAAAGTATCATGTCTTTCTGAAGTCTTTCTTTCTTCTTCACCATTTCTCTTGCTGTCTTACCTAAACACACACACACACACACACACCACCCTTCAAATAGTTATCTGCAGCTTTTTATTTGGCAAGATGGCTGGTGGTTTGAGTGTTTCATTCTTCCCTGTGTATAGGTCTGGGCAGATGTCCAGGAAGGCCTCGGCACAAAGAAAAAGACGAGAGAGAGAGAGAAAGAGAGAGGGAGAGATAGAGATTGTGAGAAAAAAAAAGAGAGGGAAGGGAGGGAGGGCAGAGAGAAAGAAGCTTCTCAAAACTCCCCACTTTTCTTTCATAAGCGTTCCCTCCAAAACCCAAAGTGATTGATATGATCCGCACACAGCTCCCTTGGCTTTGAGACAACATTCACCCTTACCCCCCTTTTTCTGCCCCAGCAAGTCCTGGGCCTGCCCTTGTGGCCCTGCCACCTCAAGCCTTGGCTTCTTTTCTTTTCCCCCCCTTTCGCTTTTTTTCGGCAGAGAACCACCCTCCCCTGTGGGAACGCTGCTCCGTGCCCCTCCCCCCTCAAAAACCCTTGGCTTCCATTGAGCAACGAGCTCCCCCTCTCTGATCAGGCCCAGCTTTGTGTGACCGGCTGACAGGTCCAGAGCAAACAAACAAAATGAATACTAACACAGCTTTGTGTGTGCTTCCCGACGAGCAGGCACTTAAGGGGGGAGGTGGTGTGTGTCACTGTGTGTGTGCGCGCCAAAGTATGGGCAGGGGTGGGGTGTAGGGTGGGACTCAGAAGGGTGGGTTGGAACTCTAGTTTTGATTCCTGAGCCACTTGCTCCTTTCCCCCATTCCCAAATCCTCCCTGTGAGTCTCCCCTCCCATAAGCTCCAGAGAGTATACAGAGGCCCATTGAGTAGACCAGCAAGCGGCAGCCTCTTAAGGTGTTCCTGGCCTGATGTGTGTCTGGGTGATGGCGCTGGGCCTGTAGTGGGCCTCTCAGAGCGCGAGTGTGTTCAACAGACCACACCTCTGCAGTCCCACAGGCCTCCATTCAACTCTGCTCCAGACCCACACTCCCATTCAACAGCTGCCTGCAGGAGGGAGATGGTACGTGGCTCAGGGGCTCGTGGCCTCTTGACAAGTTTATTTTTCTGGAACCTTCAGACACTCCATGACCACTGCCTGAATCAGATGCACATTTGGAGCACATATCAAGAGGGTTGCTTCGCTGACGTGAGCTGAAAAATGATGCAAGCTCCATGAAGAACATGGCTGTGAATAACTATAATTACTTTTCAGTGGCAGCCCTCCAAATGGCAATTTACACCAAATGAGTGCAAATAGCCTCTATTCAAAACCACCCACAGGATTGATAAATGCAGCACATACAATGAAAGTCTACATTTCTTTTGTATGTGTAATTACCTCCTTTTTCGGTTAATAACACATTGGTGTTGGTGATTCCGTGATTTCACCTTGGTCAATAATAACTATGCGAGTAATTGACCGAGGCAGATGTTAGAAGCAGAATCAAAGTGTTTTCACCAACACTGACACAAAAATACAGTTATGTTTCTGAAGAAAACTACTTTGAAGAATTTTAATAATATGCACTACACACTTGCGTGCTTACAACCAAGCACACTGGCTGGACTTAAAATGGTTAACATTTTCCCCCGCAAGCCACAATGTCCTCAGGGCCAACATGTGAAAAGGCCAAGTAGCCATTTTAGAAAAGGAAGTGATTCAAGGTCTGTAAGATCCTGGGTCACCACAGTTTGTGGAAACACTTCATGCAGTGAAATGTCAAGATAATAAAAAGCACAACAAAGTATTAGTGGAATGCATGCATCACCACAAGCCAAACACCCCGTGTAATTAAAGCACCGTGATTACAGAAGTACTGCAGGAAGCAATTTACTGTCAGGGCTCTTTTCTCTCTCCTTCCCTCTTTAATTCATTTGAGGCCATTCTAATTTCAGCTGAAGAACTCCGAGAAGCTGGAGTTTTGGAGGAAATAACCTCCTTTGCAGAAAGAGCAATCTATTTTGGTCATCCTGAAAGATGATCTTGTGAATCAGCATGATAACCTCTCCCTGAGGTTTCAGCTTTTATTAACTCTCAGTGAACGCCAGCTATACAGATCTACTGTACCACTGACTGAGCACTTAATTCCCAAAGTGATTCTTTTTACAGCAAATGTGCCCTGAGAGCATGGTTTATCACACTTTATGCCTCATTAGCTAAATGAAATATTCTCCAGTGAGGATTATGTTCAGTCATGGCCCTAGATTGCTTATTGAATGACAACAACAGGTACAGTAATCCATATTCAAAGCATCAACTCAAGTTTCACTGATAGCACAAGTAGAATACAGAGTGTCTGACAGATGCTGTAATAAATGGTCACTATGGCGAAAGAATGTCTTGCTCGTTGACTACGTTTCTCACGCGCTCTTATATTCTGTATCAGATTATAACTGACATTTTATTACAGCATCTGTCAGACACTCCGTATTCACATTAAACACTTGGTTCAAAGCACATCTCTGCTCTAATTATTGAAGATCTCACTCTTGGCAGCTAGCAAACATGAGTACAACTGTAATAGTTTAAACAGAGATCTAAGGGGGACTGCATCCTGTTTCTGGATCTCCATTCAGAGACACTTCCAATTTAGTTTCCATGACGAACCCTGAGTGACACGCTAGCTACAACAACGTCCTTAAAATTGTAGTAACAAAACACACAAATGCCACTTTTCCGGCTTCAGCTGGAAGCATGAGATGACCCAGGACACAATAGCTTAAACTATTAAAAAGGAATGCTCTGCTCTGGTCCTTGAGTAACTGAACAATGGATTCTTTGTGAAGGGCATCACTTGGCTCCCAGGCAGCTGTTTTTCCACTCGATATCGATCTAGCCTAAAAAAGAACGATGGAGGATAGAAAAAAAGTGTGCATTGAAATACAGAGTGATGGAGAAGCAAGGGTTGATAGAAAGAGGAAAAAAAAACCCACACAGGGCGCATATTTTGCCCGCACAAAGTGATCGCCGGTGCACAAAATAAAATGGTTTCTCAAGTGTTCTGAGTGCAGGAGATATGAAAGAACCACAATCATGATTGAATCAACAACTGACTGCTCCAAAGAGAGGCTCTGAGCACTAATGCGGGGGTGGATCAATGCTCAACCTGCTTCGCCATAGCTTGAGTGCCTTCAAATGATGACTAAGAGGCTATTCTGCACGTCTCATCACACAAACATTGTTTCCACAGTCTGGATGAGGTGTCAGCTGACTCATAGAGATGACCTCACACAGTAACTGCATTTGCACATCCCTGCAAGTCCTTTTAAATTTATCAGCTGATTTGGCAGCCTTCTGGATATACCACTTTTCACCAGCATCCAAAACATGCTGACGAACCATATGTTCAATAGTAGTGGAATCAGTTTATAGCTGCATTTCAGGTTACCGCCAAAATATTAACGTCAAAATATTCCGTGTGTCTATAATATTTCTTCAATTCATCTACACATGCAGGCCATTGGCCATGAAGTTTCCCCCCCTCATTTCAGCACTTATTTCAATGTCGCTAACGTTACGCAGGTGGACAGAAGAACATGTTATATTCACAACTGGGATAAAGCATTGTTTTCGGTATTGTGGGATTGTTTTCTGTCCACTTTCGTAGTATTTCTTGAAAATACTGAAAAATAACTCACCTAAAAACACTGTGATTGCTTATACGCTTTATTTTAGTTTCTATTATACTGAACAAACTTTATTTGAAAAAAAAAATCTTTATGTAATTTTGTTATTTAGATTTGTTTACAGCATACTCAAATGTGCCCACATTCTGCAGAATATGCCTGGTGTAACTTCTACTTATTAATAACCTTTTTCTTCTCTTTTTTTTTTTTTTTTACCAACCAAAGAGACCACAGTCCCACCTTCTTCTGTTTTATTGGCTTACAAGACTGAGGTTTGTGAACTGACAGGTCAAAGGTTGCCTAGATAGAAACCACAAACAGACACAAACGTGCATCTTTCAAGTCATGCATCCTTTCCCCTTCAGTGAATTACCTTTTTTTCACACTTTTTTTTTCACACTATCTGTTGTTATCCAGATGAGGATGGGTTCCCTTCTGAGTCTGGTTCCTCTCAAGGTTTCTTCCTC
>JANDJT010000124.1:14477825-14505795 GCA_024331685.1 Stegophilus panzeri | reverse complement strand
CTGTAAAGCTGCTTTGAGACAATGTCTATTGTAAAAAGCGCTATACAAATAAAATTGAATTGAATTGAATTGAATTAGCAATTCTGCCAAGTGAATTTCAGGGGTCTCACGTATCACCGTAGCAAATGGTCCAAAAACTGTAAATGCTAAAGCTAATCTGAAGACGCTGGCACGTAACTCATATGTAACTCATATCTGTAACTCATTTGCAGGAAGTTACACTACAGTCAACTCTTTTCCATCCCTTGCCCTACCCACTTTGTGTAGCTAGTGGCTGCTTGGCCTACTAAAACACTGATTCGATTTACATGACTTCCGGATGCTTGTCCATATTACATCACTGCCAGTTTACACTCAGGGGTCTTGTGCTGTTTTGTGCTTTTTGATGTTCATGTTAGGACACATCCTGCTAATCTCCTTCATTACAAATCACTGATGTAAACTCTTAACTGGCAGTTTATTTTACTGCAAGATTTAGCATGACAACAAAGAGAAGGGCAATTACTAGATAATGTGAAACACAAGTGAAGCCAAGTGAAGCAATTACTTTACTGCTTAAACTGAATGAAACGCAACATTATAAATTCTTTTAATATTTGCTCACAGAAATAAAAAGCTAAGCGATTTTTAACTGCAATCAGATGAACACATTCAAAGACAAAACATCAGGACTAAATGTATAAATCCTTTCATTGTATGTGTGTGGATTGATTTAAATAAGCTTCAACCGAGGAGTGTGTGTATGTGTGTGTGTGTGTGGGGGGGGTGTTTAGTTTTGTACATCTTTGAAGATACGGTGTCGTAGCAGAGTGTCAGTTACTACTAGGAGGAACCTGGACTTTCACCTGAGTACATGAGCTTTATGACCTCTCCTACCCTACAACATATACACACACTTTTGCTAATCTCATTGAACAGAGACACACACACACACACACACACACACACACACACTCTTCTTTGACCATCATCATACAGACACACACACACTCCTTCCCCCACTCTGCTGCATTCAACTGTGTGGGTGAAAGGTCATGGTAAAGTAGCATTCCACAGAGTCTGTAGCTCACAGTGCAGTGAAAAGAGGAGGGAAAAGGGCTTCGTGTCCTTAATCCAATGGATTGGAGGATTTGCAAAAAGGGCCCAAACCATACTATTAAATAAACGGATAACCTTCCTTCCATGGCTCCGGTTATATGTTTAGGTGCTTGTGTGTGGTCAAACTCCCTTGCGAGCCAGACGATATTGCATTCAAAGACAAAACACAAGTCTGCACATTGCATTGCATCATAACATCATAGTGCTGTGTTATACAATATCCTTCTTTGTCAGTTTGTGAATCAAAACATGCTGTGACTTCTCTAAAATCTTTGATCTAAATTCCCAGGCACGGTAGTAGTTTCTCATGAGCAGGATACGGGCTGCCGAAGAAAGGAGCTCATTCATGGCTTTGGGCTGTTTGAGAGGGCCACTGCATTGGTTGGCGCTCACTGTCTTATCCTTACAATTGGACTGACACTGAATACTCTGGGAGGTCACTCTTGGTGTCAGTCCAACACAATGCCCAACACAAACACAATTCTCTCCATTTGTCCACCAAGCTCTTGCCTCCTCTTAGGGTTGGCGAGTAATTGATCATCTGTGGGGACAAATCCTGCATATAAAGTGGCTCAGCTCAACTGAAAGTATTCACTTACTACAAATCAAGCCCATAGATATTCTTTTCCATTAGTGCTGGTGTCAAGATTTTAAGATAGTTAACATCCCGTATGGGTAGAGAGGCACAAAAGGTCTTTAGCTCTTGGGACTTTTTTATTATCAGCACCTACATTTGCCTACTGACAAATCCAGGACTAATATGCATCGGTGATTATTTTATTATGAACTGGAAGTAAACAACATGTACAGTGGGTATACAGAAAACATTTCAAAGTGCTAAACTCTGTATCTTTATCAGTTGGCACGTTTCCTCTTTCAAGGTACCTGCCACTACCTTGGGTGACCAACAGCTTTCATTTCGGTAACAGAACTCCCTGCATCCTGACTCTGGGAAGGCACTGTCCTTTGTGTCTGCTACAATTAATTACTCGCTGTTCAATGGCGGTTCGTTTGGGGAATGAGATTGAAACGAGCTCGGTGAAAAGGTATCTGGGTCTGCCGACATCTCGGCAGCAGCGGCAGGGAGCATCTCCAGGAGACAGCTGATGGGCCTGATCGCATTTCACTGACAAACTCAATTGTGCTTGAAGTGAGAGCTAGTGAAAGTCAATATGCCACATGGTCCCCATGCCTTCTGGGTCCATCCGCAGTGACCAGATATCTGGCCTCATTGATGCCACTCATTTATTCATTATATTTCCAATGTGTCCCAACCAGCAGGATTTGGTTGCCAAGTGAAAAGACAATTAGCCGTTGCAAAACTATTAGAACTGTTCTGGACCCTAAATACTACAAGCCTGTATAAACCATAATGTGAGTTTTACAGATAAATAAATAAAAGAGCTTCGTAAATACACAGAGCCCATTAATGAACAGTCCTCGACTAGACGTGAGGTTACACAGACTTTCATAAAATCCTAACTGCACCAAACTAAGTATATTAAAGGCTGTTTCAAATCAGTCCCCCAACCCAAATCTAAAAGACCTCACAGGAGAGACTGTGGTTAAAAGAGACCTCTGCCACCAGGCAGCGCCGCAGGCAGGAAGCACATTTACACAACATGCCAAGCTTTGTCACTTACAAAGGAAGCCAATTAACAAGCCATAGTCATGACAAAGTCCCACCTGACAAGCACTGGGAAGGAAGTTTCTTGGCATATATGCCTCCGAGTTAAACTCAATTTCAAACTTGGTTACATGTTTTTGAGTGAGTAAAGAAAAGGAAATTACACAACCATAGATTTATCAAGAGTTCATTCACTTTCATCCTGTTGAAGAAACCAAGAAAAGTCCCTAGAAATGACATAGAGTTGAAGTTAACAAACAGCATGAGGGCTTGACAGAAATGGTCACCATGGCATCAAATGGACAGCTACCCTTTGCAACCAAATGTCATATAATCTGCAGAATAAAACAGAATATTCATATAAATCCTTGTTTACAACACATTACCATACATTTCTAATAGAAGACTCAAAATTCCCTATATTGCTAGTAACATGAATTACATCTACATTGGCCGGTCCAATAAGTAGCCTTCAAATTTACTTTTCATTCTTATTTGTATTTCACCTAGCACATCAGTACAAATATCAAAATTGTAGTTTCCTTTCCCAAAGAAAGCTTGCTTTGCGTACACAGATCATGCTGTGCCTTTGCAAGAGCTAATGGTATGTAGGCTATAAATGACAATGTATTATAGTACTTATAGTACCATAAAGTTGTCTTGCAAGTATTGTTATTTTCATTAGTAGTTGCTGTTTTCAGTCATAAATGTCTAAAGGATCTAGCTGATCACACATTGATAACACAAGTTTTATTAATGACAAGTAATCAAATTGGTGTGCCAATGAAATGTACTATTCCTGAACAAGGACAATCAAAAATAATTTGTTCTAAAATGCAGTAATAGAAAAATAAAGTTTTAAAAAATTATATGATAATGTTATGATGAAGTATGATTTACATTTTTATAAACGTTTAAAGCAATAGAAGTTTAGATCCAAATAACAATAAATAAATAAATAAATAAATAAATCTGAAACAGAATCTATTTTGAGAACCAGTGTGTTGTGCTCTGAGTATAAAAAGGTTTCAGGGACAGCTCCTGACTCAAAGGAATCCTAACGATCTCCGAACAGCTCGTCACATTTCTTTACCTGGATATATGTTGGACAGTTCTCAAATCAGACAACAGTAGCCGTAAGCTGGCTTTAAGAGGACCCTTTGTTGAGCAATTCAGGAGGGCTTTCTGAGCACCGCCATTTTCCAAACGGTGACTGCTGAGTGACCCGCACACCGCTCAGGCGAATGTCCCTCAGAGCAAGGTCCAATTTGGAAAGCCTGGTAAGCCGGCCGACATAGGGAGATTACAGGATTTGAGACGGGATCAAGACCAATGAGGAGAGACTTAAGCCGTCTCTGACACGAAAGTGTGGGACGAGCTTTTGAGTACGGGGGCTTTGTGGATCTGAAGTGCTCTCTTACAGCCAGTTCTCTACCTTCAGTTCAAAATGGATCAGCCAACAAGCTGTTCACACTCAAGTTATAGCAATTTTAAGCACGAGAGTAAAAGAAGAATGGATGGAGGGATGTTTAAAGAATGGATGATTTAAGACAGCTCTGGCAGATTACGTTTTTCATTATAAACAAGCTCCCATACTTTTAAATGGAGTCCTGATACTGATCCGAAAGAAGCATGATGATTTACTCCCTGGATACTAATGATTTGAACATCACTTCTCATGCTGAGAAAGAAAACAAGACATGATGTGTTCTCGGTAAAAAACCACTCTAGATCCACTCCTCCTGAAAACACCAATAACATCACATTCCACAATCCAGTGTACCTCCCACATTCCTCAGGCATCTCTCCGGTACCAGAACTGTAATTTGACATCTGTGCAGTATTAGCTGAAACTCTGGCCAAACAGGCTTTTTTGCTCCGTGGAGCACAGATAATAAACAACATAGGCCCACGGCAGACTCCTTCTGAGCTAATACTGCTTGGCGAGCACAAAAAACAGCTCAATGGAAGTCATTGTGAAGTGTACAATACAGAGAATATTGTGTGTGTCAGTCTCCTTCATAGAGACATCAGAAGATATTAAAGACTTTCTGAACAGGGCTTGAGTGGACGTAAGGTAAGCACACTAGCCAGATTTCATTTAACGGAACGTTCAGGGCTCTCCAGAATTATCAGCACCCTTTATTTAAAAAGCAAAACAAAAAAAGAGTGAATATGATTTTATAAAATACACATTACACACAATAATTCAAATTTTCCATTCACATACTAGGAGAAATTACACTATATGGCCAAATGTTTGTGGACACCTGACCATCACAACCTTATGTGGGCCTTCCCAAAAATGTTGCTACAAAGTTGGAAGCACATCACTGCATAGGATGTCGCTGTGTGCTGTAGTATTACAATTTCCCTTCACTGGAAATAAGAGGTCCTAATCTGTTCTGGCATGACATTGCACATCTTCAAAGAGCAGATGTTAGCAGACCTGCACATATCAGGTAATGTATACTGTATAAAGAAATACAGCTTTCAACCAAATGATGGGCCAAACACACGTTCAAATCAACACAGAATTTTTTTTTTTTTTTTTTTTTTGCAGTGACCACATCAAGGTATCAGGACTGTAGCATGGTCACTTGATTTCCTCATGGCCCATATTAACAAATCAAGTGGTATTTAAAAAGCAACACCAACAACACACAGTCCCCACTTTGTCAGTTTTTTTTTTTGCCTCACTAGATGCTGGACAAGGGCCAGGGTGGCTTGGTGGTTAGCACGTTTGCCTCGCACCTCTGAGGTTGGGGGATCGATTCCTCTTTCCACTCCATGTGTGCAGAGTTTTCTTGTTCTGCCTGTGCTTTGGGGGTTTCCTCCGGGTACTCCGGTTTCCTCCCCCAGTACAAAGACATGCGTTGTACGCTGATTAGCATCTCTAAATTGTCCATAATGTATGAGTGTGTGTGCGATTGTGCCCTGTGATGGGTTGTCATGCCGTCCAGGGTGTCCCCCGCCTTGTACCCCGAGTCCCTAGGCTCCAGGTTACCCGCAAACCTGTGTAGGATAAGCGGTACAGAAAATGGATGGATACTGATGAAATCAAGAACAGCTCAACCATAGAAAAATGCTTACCAAAACAGTACTTGCTTGGCGGTAAAAGACAACCAAATACTATAATATTCTACTGCATTCAATTTATCAGAGCATGCAGACGGATAATGACCCTTGTGTTGCTAGTTGGAAAAATGTGTCAGAATAAATGCATGTCATATATGGCATGCTTTCTTTTCACATACTGGTGGCTTAGTGGTTAGCATGTTCGCCTCACAGCGCCGCTGCCCTGTGTGTGCATGTTCTCCCCATGCTGTGGGGGTTTCCTCACCCAGTCCAAAGACTTGCATGGTAGGCGTGATTGGCGTGTCCGTAGTGTATGAATGGATGTGTGAAAGTGTATGTGATTGTGCGCTGCGATGGATTGGCACCCTGTCCAGGGTGTACCCGATGCTCCCTGAGATAAGCTCCAGGTTCTCCACAACCCTGTAGGATAAGCGGTACAGAAAACGAATAGATGGATCTATTTAATTACAAAAATAACCAATTATATGCCCTAAAAATGATATGGTATGTAAGGTTAGGTTAGATGTTTCATTTTTAATGTCATGCCAGCATCAATGGCTATATTCATGGCAGGAGCAAGGTTATAAATAATAAATAAATAAATAAATAAAATACATAAATATGTAAGTAGTTCAGTTCCAACCGTCATGTTTATCAGAGGCCGAATGTCCTATATAATGTTATACTGGATCTAGAACATCTATAGTGTATATAATATAATATAGCTATACAAAATTATTGCCAAATTACTTTTTTATTATAATGCATGAAGTACACTTGCTTAGCTGTATAGGATATTCAGTTGGCTACCTTTTATGTTTCTGTTCCTAAATTGGTTCTATCAAGCAAAGCACAACAATCTCACACATCTCATCATTCGGGCTGGGTGATATATCGATATAAGACCGATATCGTGATAAATGATTACACGATACACTTTTCTGAGATATCATTGTATGGTGATGTATTTTGTAAACGTTTTTAATCATTACAAATGAAATGGTACTGAATGGATGCCGTTGATTTGACGTAATTAAAAAAATTTTTTAATCTTCTTTGTCCATGTGGGCATTAAAGAAAAGTACCAACAAAGACAGTTTAATGTGTTTTTGTTTATTTTACTACTGTTTTGAAGACAGTTTGTTAGCTAATTATATATTGTGATATGCATCATATGTCGTAGAAATATCCTCCAGTATCGTGATATGATATTTGTGTCATATCGCCCAGCCCTACACATCATGTTTACATATGTAGGTTTTTTTTATGTGTTCAAGTAACTACAGAATTGTCTAGTATGGACATAGTAGCCACTGTTAGGAGTAAACAGAAACATTCAAAGCCATTGCAAATGACATCCCAGGCATTTATAGGTAACCATGAACTGCACCAGTATATGGTCATTTCTTATTAGTTGTTGTTGTTTTTTTTTACATAATTAAATGAACTGACATTCATTAATTGATTTTGTTTAGGTAAATATTGATGTATGTGCAAGTGGGGTGGGGTGTCTATATATTATATGATATTCAGTGTGTGTGTATGTGTGTGTGTGTGTGTGTGTGTGTATGTGTGTGTGTGTGTAGGTGTGTGTGTGTGTGTGGGTGTGTGTCAGCCTAACCTTTACAAGACACGGACACCATGTTAACATCAGTCCACCAAGCTCAGCATCTTAGCCAATGGTAATGAAGAGGCTTGATAGATATGGCTTTATTAGAGAGCAGTGGTAGTGTCTACTGAAGTGGGAGGAGCACATGGAATGGCAGGGTGCCTGGGCAGGCAGTGTGTGTGGGTGTGTGCGTGTGTGTGTGTGTGTGTGTGTGTGTGTGTGTGTGTGTGTGTGTGAGGAGGGGGTTTAGGCTGGACAGACACAGGGGGACAGCTGGTCTTTCAGCAGTAGTAAATCATACAGACGCAGCCCTCACTACACCCCCATTTCACTCAAATCCCTCTCTGTCACTCTCTCTTCCTAACCCCCATATCTCAGAGAGGAAAAGAAAAAGAGAAGGCCTCCTTCCAGCTCAGTGGCCCAAAAAATAAAGCCAGGCTCTGCTAAAACCCAGGCAGGCAGGGAGGAAAACAAACAGGCAGCTGCCTTTATCAGTGTCTGAAACGTCACAAGAAAATATGGCTAGGTATCTATCACACAAATAAACCACTAAAAATCATATCTGTAGAATAATAAAAAATTTTAATACCCCAAAACATCTCTATGCCATTCCCCTTTTTATAAATGTTTACAAATATACACAAATTGATAATCTGATGGCTAGCTAGTTTGAACTGTCCTGCAATCCAAATTAGCTAGCCATCTAGTTAACTAGCTTCTAAATGATCAAATTTGTCATCGGTAGACAAGAGTGAAATTCTCAATGATTTATTTTTATTAACAATTTGCCAAACCTGCCAAATAACATAGCAATAATGCTGTTTCTAATATCCTAAACTAGCTAGCTTAGCATGCAGATTAGTTACATGTAGCTACATTTTAGCAGTTTAGTTTGTACTGACAAATTCCAGCTTAAATGGAAAATCTTAAAAACGCCAATGTATATCATCAGAATCAGCCATACAAACCCTCACAGAATTTGTAATGGTTTAATAGTTATAATGGGAATTGTATTGGTTTTAATGGAAACTGCAATGGCCTCTGTGGGTCTCTACTGGTAATGTGTTGCCTTCTATTGGTGGCAGGTTATGTCTAGTGGATACCTTAATACGTCCTACTCTGTAATGGAAACCATTTAGTAATGGTTTTAATGGTTAACAGTTGATGGTGTGTAATGGTAATTGTAGTGGAAACCATTAGACTTTCTGTGACGGTTTCTATTGTTTTTTTTTCCCGGCAGGGACATCTTACCAAATTAAAAATCTCTTCAGCGGTACTTTAAATCTGTGAAGCATTCCTTTAATCTGATTAAAACAGTTCTACAAGAACTTATTATCTCTAGACTGTGCTACAATAGCCAGACTGAATCATGCTCTTCCCCTCTCTTACAGGCGATTCCAAATCTACGGACTAAAAACCGTGGGAAGTAATAAATAAGCGTGGCAAGGCCATGTTCAGATCATTCCACTGCCCTGCTCAGTAACTCTCCTCCACGCAAAGGTCACTTTTTTGACCCCTCAACTGCCTACAATTTCCTCCCCAGTCACCAACACCGTTCCCTCAAAGACAAATAGCTTGTTATAAATACCACAAATCCAGGGCCTGTGGGAGTCCCATATCAACTCTGGCGAGCGTTGCTGCATTAATATTCCGTTGACTACGACAGACAAGCTCTTAATGATTACACTGCATTTATTATAGGACGCAGAGTGCCGCTTCAGGAGCAGGGGTTGTGCGACGGAGAGATAAGCACATGGCTACATGCCATCAGCGCACAAATAAATAAATAAATAAATCGGCCAGCCTACAAGGGCAGCAGGGATAGGACTCACTTAAAAGGGGGCTTTCCTTATCGCACCTTGCACACGCTTAAATGGATTTCAAATTTGGCCCCCACTGATGGTGAGGTAGATGAACATGTAATGAGGAAATTAAAAAAAGACAGCTCCTAAAGAAAGCAGAAGAAATTGGGGAAAATAAAATATGCATACGGGTGGGTAGGGGACTTAGGCTGTAGTTAATGGTGACACTGCATTACTGGTAGCTATGGCATGGATGAGGCCAGAAGAAATTATGTTACATATGTCAGGCAGATCAGCCAATGGCAGTAGATCACTCAGATGATTTATGCATTTCAGAGCAAAAGCCAGACTTTTGGTGGATCACTGTTTACATGCAAAGATATTCTATCCTTCCATACCGCTTATCCTTCAGAGTCGTGGGGAACCCTGGAGCCTATCCCAGGGAGCATGGGGCACAAGCTGGGGTACACCCTGGACGGGGTGCCAATCCATCACACGACACATACACATTCACACACCCATTCATACACTACGGACATTTTGGACATGCCAATCAGCCTACCATGCATGTCTTTGGACTGGGGGAGGAAACCGGAGTACCCGGATGAAACCGAATCGAACCCTCAACCCTGGCGGCGTGAGGTGAACGTGCGCCCGCAAAGATTTTCACCAATCTAAATGAATTCATTCTGATTGCAGATTGGTACACTGTATCAATCCCAATTCAAAGTCGTGCATATGCTGGGAAGGTGATTTAGTGTCAGTGTTACCGTCACAACTACGAGGGAGTAATTCCCGTCAGCATGTTCAGCTTTTTAATTGCACTGCTTGTGTTTTTAACAAGCAGAAACCTCATCCAAGTGTGATTATTGAACAGATAGCAAGAAGGAGAATTTGTGACCGCAATAGTTTCTCAGCGTTTCATATTTGCCTGGACAAGGATGCTCTGTTTGTTGAAAATAACACAAAATCCACATCCACATTATCCTAATGTTGCCAACATTAAAAGCCACAGTCTGGGAATAACTGCACAAGGAATGTAGGCTTTATTAAAGTTTTTTTCTTCCCCATGTGTGTTCTGCATTCTTGTTCAATGTCTGACGCTTAGCCAAGTTTACTGAGATGTGTCCCACATCTGCCTCAAAATGTTAGCTTGACACCCATCTCATTGCCCATCCAACCGCACGATTATTTCCAATACATTACAATATGTAACATGAAATGTGTTTTCTTACAGGACTGTTGTATTGCTCCAGGAGTGCTTAATGCACATGCAGATTTTGATAGTGAAAGTAATCAGATAAAAAGTTTCTTCAAGTGATTAAAAGAATTAATGCACATTGTTCAATTAAATCGAAATTTTATGCAGCATGTCATCAATTTTGATTGAGGAGTATACGTTAAAGCTTTTTATGCTCAGCAGAGCAATCAGTCTGATTATTAATGGATTATTATGCTGCATGTAGACATACAGTAGCTACTGAGAAACAGCTTGTGCACATAAGAGAGTCAGTGCTAATGTACTATGTTGTATGTATTATGTAGTATGATAGACATACAATGGCCTGTTAATACGAAGTGCAGCAAAGAAGTAGTGGAAACAGGAAACAGTGGACTCAGACGTCCAGAATGCAATGCAGCTATACGCTACAGTTGTGTCGAGATATGACAGGTGTTAGCATTAAAATGAAAGCTTTCCAACCTTATCTGTTTGAGCAGTGTGTACAGATGAGAAGATGAGAGCGCTGGACAGACTAAAGGACTAAAGCGCTGCTGCATCACTCCCTTTAGGCAGAGATGAACCCTGGGTTATAATTGGCATACTATCCATATTAAACAGTATCCGAGATGAGAATTAGTGTGTCCCAGATCGTAGTACGTTGAAACGAGAATCCCAAAGGATGATGGACTATTTCCGGTAAATTTTCGAAGTGTGGATCAGTGGACACTTTTTCAGCTAACATTTCCCACAACTCCTTGTGTGAGGGAGGCGGAGTTTTGTGACGGTCAAGGACGCATTTTAGAGAGGTGTAAATGAAAATAAATAAATCAAGGGAATGATAAATTAAATGATATAGTATCAATTATATAAGGAATAATGAATGAAGAAAAGCTGAGATGCATCGAGGGGTTTGTTTATGGTGACAGTGTTCTTTTCCGGACAACAATATTCTCTTCCGTTACACGACATTTTAGTATGTTCTAGTATTTTCATACTCTTTTAATGCACACTCAAACATATGTACTTTTTCTTCCCAAAAAGAGTACATACTTTTAATACATAGTATAAGCATACCGATTGGGACACAGGGAACGTGAGGGCTAAATCCCACTGGTGCCACTATCAGCAGGTAGTTGAATGGCATTGTGGGAAATGTAGGAAACCATTAACCAAATTTTAAATGAACAATAAAACATAGAATTTTGACCTCTACTTCAACACACAAATTCTATCCCCTTTATCTTCACTGTAATGTCAGTCATTTTCTATATAGTCATTTTTAATAGTCTACTACATGCCTGGTTTTCTATGTGTGTAGATATTAAGTTGCTGAAGAGATACTTTATTTACATTTTTTGATACAAGACATATATCACAGTATTTAGATTTGCTAATAATTTAACATGAAAAAGCAGAAACAAAATGTATCCTATAAGTACTTGCCAGATCAGCTACTTGCTACTATAAATTTCTACTATAAATAAGTTGTTACTACTACAACTGTGGTTTCAGTAAGTGTTATAAAAGTAATAACAACACTCCCAGTCAGAAAACTGGATGTTAATGCGGTTTAGAATAATATTGATGTTATATTGTCATCTCCCAGCTCTAGAACATAGGGTTTTCATATCTGTGCACACAATCTCAATCTCACACACACAAAATCCATCTCTCTGACTCTCATTCTAGTGAAGCACTCACACCCAGCCAGACTATAGTAAACATATGGCTACCTATCACAGTAAATCAAATATATCTAATATACCACTGAACTGCTGCACAACAGAAGGATGCCATATGTATCATGTTACAAATTGGAGTAACAAATAAACGAGACAGTTAAAATTGACCAGTGCACATGATACTGTCAAGCGTTTCACTTCTTTTCAGTTCAAAAGGGTATCTTTCTAATGAGGAGACAAACACAGATGTGAGTGTTGAGAAAGTAATCACGCTTGACTGGGCAAAATCAGTGAAATCGTTTACCGTACAGCAGTGTTGTCTGATACAGACGGCAGGTTCTCTGAAAAATATTTTCCACGCACAAAGGCTCGGCTGTGAAGTCAAGTCCCTCCCTTAATTACCTGCTATTGTATCACACGTCTCCTGCCCATCCCCCGCCACAGTGGGGTCCCATTTTAACCAGGCTCCCCATATGCCCAGGCTCACTTGTTGGCCTTTCCTCTTTGCCACCATCTGGCATATTAGTTCAGCCAAAACGGGGAAAAAAAAGAGAAAGGGAGAGAGAGAGAAAGTGAGAGAGAGAGAGAGAGAGAGAGAGAGAGAGAGAGAGAGGACAGAGAGAGCCAGACACAATGAGAGAGAGCTAGCCCATCTGCTCCCTGCCAGACTCCCCAATCATTATTACACAAAAGCAACATTTAACCCAGTAGAAAAAAAAAAAGATTTCTTTAACTTGTTTCTGTCCACAACCTTCTCCTGGGTCTAAGCTGCTGTTTGACCTTATATAGGCCTAACCATATCCTATCCTAATCTTACAGGAATGTTTCACTTGAAAATGCTGACCTGAAAATGCTAAATTGGGTAACAACATACTGAAGTCAGCAGAGACTTCATATTAGTCTCGCAAGTCAGACCTCTATGAGGCACTAAAAAGTTTGGATATTTTTTTTTCATTCTGTGTTTACACTCGTAAGCTCTTGTGTCCAGCATTTTATTTCCAACGAGTAACAGTATTAGCTAGATATAGATTTTAAAGTAGGGCTGGGCGATATGACAAAAAAGTCATATCACGGTAATTGAGGACATTTCTACAATACACAACACGCATCGCGATTTATAATTTAGCTAAGAAACTGTCCGCAAAACAGTAGTAATATAAACAAAACTGTTAAACTAACTTTAATGCCGCAAAGACAAAGAAGATTAAGGTTTTTTTTTTTAAAGTATGTCAAATCAACGACATCCATTCAGTACCATTTAAGTTGTACTTATTGAAAACAGAAAAAAATACATCACCATATCAACGATATCTCAGAAAAGTGTATCACGTAATAATTTATCACAATATTGATATTATATCGATATATCGCCCAGCCCTATTCTAAAACGAACTAGTTAAACACAAATTAAATAATGTACTAGTGTAAAAATTGGGTAGTTGGTTTGCATATTACATGCTAGGCTTCATACTAGGTTCATCAGCAGATTAGCAAAGCAAGCCAACTGTTCTAGATATGTACACTAATCAACAATACCTGCTACTTATTTCCAAGTTACAGGCTAAGATGAAACCATACTTCTAGGTTTTTCTTCCATTTTTTGTGGGTCAAACAGCATACAGGAACTATATAGGAACTATTGCCTACATTGCCTATGACTTAAGGTTGTGGGTAGGGAACTGGAGAAATGTTGGACCATACATACCCCAGGAATCACTCGAGACAGTAGTTTGGATTCATTGCAATACGGTGACATACCTATTTTGTATGGAATTGAGAAAATCTCAAATGTCGCTTGCCACACTGTTTGCCATTTGCTGAAACCGCAACGTCATGCCGTACATGTGCATAGAAAAGGAATGGTCTCCTTCTGCATTGTCACTTGCTAGTGGGAACATAGGGTCAGTGTGGCTTAGAACCACCTTCTTTCACTGGAATATGCCATTTGACTGACACTGCAATGGATCAACCACAGACCATAGATTTTTGTGCAACGAACATCCAACGAGATTTTAGCCTGTAAGCCAAGTATCCAGGGCATATCAGCAGGATTGTGGGCAGAGCATCTTAGACTGATCCCAATTCCATCAACATTTCTTGGTCATGTATCGCTTTAACCTTAACCTCAAGAGGAAGCACTGTAACTGACTGGTGAAATTGTTACACTTGGCTCAGACGCACGATATAGCCCTAACTTTCCCGTAAATGACCGGTAGGAAAGAGGAAATGACCCACACCGCTTCTTATCAAAATGCCCTGGGAGTGTTAGGTCAGTCGGCCACGATCTCACTCTCCCCTTGACAAACGCGCACCACTGAGCAGGGGCAGTGCGGCAGAAAAGGCTGACAATCAAAGCGTTGTCGTCAAACACGGAGCAGCACTGGGGCTAACCTCCCCCTATATAGTGAGCACACACACACACATCGATCTGGTTTCTATCCGGCTTGTCATCGCAATGAACCCTCTACAGTGTTAAACCACAGGGGTGATACTGGAGACAAATACAAGATACACTTCAACACAAGTGGGTCTCGCTGGACATCCACATACATTTTTTATTAACCTGATCTGTGATTCAGATTCTGTGTATGTATATATATATATATATATATATATATATATATATATATATATACACACACACACATATAACTTATTTATTTTTTTAAACCACTTGTCAATGTTGTTATTTCAGCATAATTTAAAGCCAAAAATGTCTCTCTAAAACAAACAGGAACGGTTAGTGCCCTCTGAACATATCTCCTCAGCTTTAAAAACACAGGCCATTTGTAACACCCTGTGGACAAGTAATGAAAATGACAAACAGAGAACAACACGACCTTTACATATTCTAAATGCCTAATTGCACATCCAGACGCAGGGACTTTTCACAAAGCCAGCAACAAGAGCAGAACTCTATTCCTGGCCTTGCAGTCACAGGGCACCTTTGTGTGGGCAAAGAACATTTCTGTCATATTATGCTCATTTTCCAGGCCACCCCAATGCACAACAACTCTCTAAACCATATAGAGGAGTGGAGCTTTGACACTGGTAATCCCTGTAAAAATGAATCGGTCTAATTCATCAAACGGGCCAGTTTTGTCGTAACGGTCGCGGGCCTCAGCAACATGATTTCATTAGCAAGGGGAGGGAAAGGAGGCTGTTCCAGGGAGCAGCTGTCACGCGCCAAGCGAGCTGAGGTAAAGCCCTATTCTCAGCAAGCCTTTGCCGGTTTCAATTACGCACTAACCCCTGACCCCACGCAGCTTGGTACTGTGAGATG
Source organism: Stegophilus panzeri (assembly GCA_024331685.1). Taxonomy (NCBI): domain Eukaryota; kingdom Metazoa; phylum Chordata; class Actinopteri; order Siluriformes; family Trichomycteridae; genus Stegophilus; species Stegophilus panzeri. The sequence goes on along the minus strand of JANDJT010000124.1, from coordinate 14,490,394 downwards.
TGGTGGCCTCTACGTCTTAAAACCATGAAACAGAAAAGACCAGGATGGGATTCAAGGCGCTTCCAAATGAGGAATTTATTTCACTGTCTGTCAGTGTAGTAAATGGGGTTTCATCTCTGCTGTGGGAGTGGGGGTTTGCATGTGTGTGTGTGTGTGTGTGTGTGTGTGTGTGTGTGTTTGTAAAAGGGGGCTGGGGTTGGCGTTTTCACATCTCCTTGGAACGCTTTTCTATAGACATGGCCATCCTTTAGAGGGAACACCTCCTCTGTTCCTCCTTCTGCCCTTTTTGACCTTCTGTCTGTGGTCAATGTGGAGATTGCCAAAAAGAGACAGCTGCACTTCAGGCTTCCCGCCTCCAGCCCCTGTTGCTCCTAGAGCCTTTCTCTCTTTTTTAATGCCCCTTTCCATCTTGGTCACTCTCTTTCCCTCCCCCTCTGAGCGCATCAAATGCTTTCAAGGCAAAACTGACCACCAAGGCTTTGTTAGTGGCTAGATTTCTATGGTAAACCTTCATATGCCTCCATGTATATGCTTTTAGTGCTATACTATGACACCACTCATCCACTTTCAACCAATATACTGAAAACGACAGAGATCCTTTTACAAAAAACCCACTGCAATTCTTCAATTTCAAACCTCAAACTGTTTTTTTTTTTTGTTTTGTTTTTTAATTATGAAAACAAACTGTGCAAGAAACCTCAAATCCTAGCATAAATTTGCATCAGCTGACATATATTAGTGAACAGGAAGACTATTTGTAGAAACAATACACCATCGGAGGGCATTTATACGCCAGCAGTTCCTCAGTGCTATCGAATAAAAAGAAAGCAATCAATTTCAGCTTGTGGTATGCTTACTGAAAGATGCTGATGCCTGCACTTTGACTTTCATTCAGTAAGCATGCAATTTCTCCCTAATTATGGTCAAATTACAGGCTCCAACTGTGGGAGCACCAGCTACTCCTCCCCTTCTGTCCCAGAATTCTTCACTCTTGCCATTTTACTGGCATGAATTTGGCAAGGAGGAACAACAAGCGGCAACAAGATGTATGTTTTGGAAAATTGTACATGCACACTGTGGTGCACTAAGCTGGGCTTTTGGTTCCAAACAAAACTGAGACCTAAGATAATCATGTGCCATATGAAATAATGTCTTAAAAATATTGCAATTACCACCATCGCACCAAGATTTATTTAAGACTCGACACAAGTGTAGTAGTAGTCAGTGATTCCATAATGAACTTTCCTTTTACTTTCACACTATGCGTTGTTACCCAGATGAGGATGGGTTCCCTTCTGAGTCTGGTTCCTCTCAAGGTTTCTTCCTCTTAACATCTTAGGGAGTTTTTCGTCGCCACCGTCGCCACCGGCTCGCTCAATAGGGATAAATTCACACACTTAAAATCTCTATCCTGTGTTTATACAATGTCCATTATTAAAAGCGCTATACAGATAAAATTGAATTGAATTGAATTGATCAAAATACATACAGGGCTGGTTGGCTGGTTTTAATCTCAAACTAAATTACACTCAAATGTTTCCAACTTTTTTTTAAACTATAGCTAATTTTACGTGTAAACAGTAGAGGAGCTATTACTATGCAGACACAGTGAACACACTCTACTTCGCATATTTTAAATTATAGCTCAGAACATCATAAATATTTCAAAAGGCTAAAATCCCACCAAAAAAAGATCCTGCTCGCAGTTACTTAATCCACATGTAAGTCAATGAACTCATTGAGTCTAAATGCCACAAAAGGTTAACGGCAGAGTTGCATTGCACCACAGCAGAGCCGGACACCCTTCATTTGACACGCAGCCAGCTGAACAGTTACAGACAGTATGACAGCATGCAGAAAACAGTGGTTTGTGCCTTGGCAACACGCCAAATGTTCTACTGTTCTATAATGAGTTCTGCCACAGCAGAGGGTCAGAGAGATGTGGAGGGATAAAAGCACACAAAACAAGAACAGCTTGTGATGTTCTCTCTGAAGCCAGTTGCTCAACAATGGAAAAATAACATTTTCTACTCAAGCACTAAATTTAACCTCTTATCATAATGTTTACAGAGGTGGTCATCCGGGATGCATCGATACCGATACTGGTATCAGGTATCAATCATTTACTATGCAAAGTAAGCCTAGTGTACATAGTCATGCTAATGAACAGACGACACAAACGACAGTGATCTGGATGTATTTCACAATCAGATTAATGATCATGTTTTCTATTAAATATACTGTTGACATGCCATAACATCTTACAATATAAAACTCTGTACATGGTCTTTGCTATCAGCATATGGCAACAACCAGCATAACCAGAGCAAAAATGAAAAGTTTCAAGACATCCATGATTGCTTAATACTGAGTAAGTTAGTTATTTCGGTATCAGTATCGGTATGCGATACCAAAAAACAGAATGACGTGTAACATAAAAACATGCACTCATACTTGTATACTGGTATTTGATGCATCCGTAGTAATAATATGATAGGAAACAGGCAGATAATTTCTTCTCTACTTTGCTGGACAATACTCACCCTTTTTCTGGGGGGTCCTCTGTCTTCTTCCTTTCCACCTTTAGTGCTCTTGCCATGCTTGGATGTCTTCTGCTCCCCAGGCTGCTTAATGGTGACGCGGATCTCGGGTGGACAGATGTAGTTCTCCAGGCTCTTGGGTGGCTTTTTGGCCCGCTTGGTGGTTTGGATCTTCAGTTTGAGGCTGCCTTCTGAGAAACTTGCCTCTTTGATGGAGAACTCCTGTTCCTCAAGGTTGTCTCCCTGCACCCACTTCTCGCTGTCCGCATTGGAAGTGACGTCCATGTCTTTACCCAGGCCAAGGTCTTCATCCTCCTCATGCTCCTGCTGCTCACCAGCCAGACCAAGCCCCTTTACTGGAGTGGCTAGAAGGCCCACCTCAGTAAGATCAGCCCTGTTGATGGTGGTCACAGTGGAGAAAAACTCCTCGTTCCCTTTGGGCCGCGAAGGGCGAGTTAGGTCCCTTTGCTCCATCAATGATCCTAAGACTTGGTTCAAGACGTAGGAACCAGAAGGGAGCCAAGATGACACGAAGGGGGTGCCAGTGACAGTGAATCGTGTTCAGTCAGAAAGGCGATGTAATGGATCTTGACTCTATTGCTCCTTGAATCGTACAAATCTTGCAAATGTATACATTTCCTGGTGTGAGACTGTGAAGAAACACAAAAATGAGCAGTTTAAATGTACCTTTTCATTATTTAAAAAAAAAGGCTAGAAAGAATCCACAGTAGTCAAAGAGACTGGACTAGATCTTCATCAATTCTGTAATGAGTGCAATTAATAACAAACCAGACTTCATTGCTGAATAGAGCTTTAGGAAGTGCAGCTGTGAAAATGCCCCACTGTATAATCGTTTCCCATTAACCAAGCAACATCAGTTAGCCTAATAAGACAAATGTCCCTGTGTTAAAACAACAAATTAATCTAAATGGCGATCCAAGCATCTACCTTACACTGGAACGACTGGAACAGTGAATACCATTCACCCTGGGCAAACTCCCACACACCATAATTACATCACTGACCAGCTCATTTGCTTTGGTGGTCAGTTGAGTAACCCCAGTCCTGGTGTGAAAGTGAACAAATGAGGCCTCTAGCCCAGTGATAAACACCTCTCAGACATCAGACAGACCACAACCTGCACAGTCAGAGACCTGAAAAAAACCAATTAGGCCTGAACACAACATGTCCGCTGCAGGCTGCTAAGCATCAAAAGGGAAGCATAAATGAGCTTCACTCATTTCCTCTGGGCCAATTATAATGTGAGTGATGGGACAGATACAAACCAGGAGCTTGCTGGGCCAAAAATGGCCAGACAAGCTGGGAGAAGTGGAAGTACAGATAGATATTTCTTAAGGTGTGTTGTCGGGAGAAAACCCCATGCTTCAGTATGTTTGTTTTGCAAGGTAGAGGACTACCGTAGAAGATGCTGAAGCCCATGAAGATTCTGTAAAATGTATGTACACGTATGTGCTTTAGAGTGTGGGAATTGTTCATTTTGTTCATAGGGATATTATGCTCATTTCTGAAGATCAATATATACAATCGGTTCTGTGTAAAAATCTAACCTGCACATTTAATATGTATCTTTCACCTAGATACATGAGTATATTATAATATGTTATATCATATTATATTACATATGTATCTTTAAAAATTATTTAAGGTACATAAACATACCACACCAGCGACAAGGAAAGGTGCTTTTTCTGAGTGTGTGCCTTTGTGGTACCACCTACTCTGTGCTAAAATAGCATAGAACAGGTCTTCTTCCTGTAACCTATCACTCCAAATACCTTAAAATTTCAACAACAACAAAAAAGCCAAGACCACATCCAGAAATGTTCTAAGTTAAACCAAACAACAAGCCTAAGCATGTCATGGAAGTCCACTTCAATGATGACTCGATTAGTTACAATAAACCATTGCAGGAAACAGCTCCTATGATACTTGTTTGAGAACCTAATACTCTCAAGTGATTCCCTTAGTGGCACCCATGTTGTGTGAGCATTGATGGGTATTGACCAAGGACTGGGGACTTTAGTCCTATCACTGGGAGAGCTCGATCTTTCATCCTGCGTAACTGCTGCTGGCCAGGTGTCTGACAGCGTCATTTTCCCTTTCGGCTGCCTGACAGGTGACAGATGAGAAGCTACTAAAAACAACAGCCATCACCCGTGTGCCTGAATCCACACTAGACTAAACATCTTCGTTTATCCATCACAAGGTGACAATCGTAATGATGAAACGCTTGGTCCATTTCAGGATGAGTCAAACACAACCATTAATAAATCACTTATGCCGTGATGCATCATTAGAAGTCTATTACTGTGGAGTTTCCTGTGGAGTCGTGGGTGTTCTGGTAAGTTTATATCAAAGAACGATATAAAGAAAGATATCAAAGAACACATTTGGGTAGCATACCGCATTGTTGTTTGTGATTATAGTTTCATGAAAAGAAAATGTGTGTTTGCGTATATGAATATTCTCTTGTTTTGGGATTTTTACCCCATTTGCTCTCAATTTGATCATTTGCCAATTCCCTCTCACTAGCTAGCTAGGCAGGGTGAAGGCTAGTATGTGCTTCCTCGGAGACACATGAAGCGTCCCAGGCCTTTTTGAGTTTCTGCTCCTGCTACATCACAGGATAGCTGAACACAGCAGGAGGAAAATGCTATCTACCCTCTTCTGCATACATGAGCTCAGAGACATCTCTCCCACCCAGAGAGCGCAGCAAAGTTTTTCTTCATTGGACTCCCGCTACGATGGCTGTGCCATTAATGGGATTTGAATACGAATATGACACAATAAGATGACAGCACGACAGGCAATCAGCGAAAGTCTGTATGGAAAGAGCAGAACTCATTGTTATTGTTCATTTCCCTTTTCATCAAAATGGCAACTTCTCCACCTTAACCTTATTCCTGGTATTTCCACTCAGGTATGAATTAAACTAAATAGTTAGAAACCCCTCTACTATATGCACAGACAGCCATGAACTCACAAACCAAATAGCCTTGGAGTCCTTCTTTTCTCTAATAACCACAATATCAATCAGATCTGAGCCCAAAGCTTATATAACAATAACCCCTATCTGGCCCTGCAGGCAAACCAACTGTGAGCTAATTGTCCAAGACTACATTCTGTTCAAAAATAGGTTTATTATTTTCACAAATATGCCAGAGGCATATGCTGGATTTTCTGCTAATTGCACGAAAGGGTTCTGTGTCAGCAGTGTCGCCTCTGGCTGCTTCTAAAGGGAACAGATTCAGATGTTTGTCCTTCAGGGCCTTTGTGCACTGATCTGCTCTATCCTCTTTCAGGGTACATCTCAATTAGGACGATCACAGCTTTGCGTCGCAATTATCCGAATGTACATTCACTGCACCCGACACACACACACAGAAAAAAAACAGCCTTTAATTGGCACAATCATGACGTACCGATTTTAGCTATGCAATGGATGCTGTGTGAAAATCGGGCTTAGAAAAAAAGATGAAATAGCATGCTGAACCCTTGAAGCTCTGGAAAATACTTGACAGTAAATAATGGAGTAAACATGAGAATTGGGATGATTAAGTAAGCAGACTAACAGTGTTTGCTCCTCCCTGGGCCTGGCTATCACACATACTGTGAGTGTGAAAAGATTCCAACCAGTAACTCAGCCCCTTTTAAGGAGATGAACAGAGCACACTGAGACAGACTCGCAAAAAAAGCAGCCCTGCCAAAAAGTCGACATGTTCACACTTTGCTCCCGTGCAGTAATAAATACTGGGGAAACCTTCGAGGTGTAACACCGTATCCTTTGAACACAGGATGCCAAAGGAAGCAGTTTCCAAAGCCAAACACAAAATCACTATTTAAAACTATTTGTTATTGCTTAGTGAAATGCTCACATTTTACCAGCTGACAACACATCGCCATGAACACTGATGGCTATTAACAGGACAAGTAGATGATATAACACAGGAAGCTCTCTTACAACCGACAAGTCACGATTCCATTCAGAACTTGTCTCATTACCGTCTATTCATCGCAAGCAGCGTCAATGGGCCTGCGTTCGAACGCTTGTCAGCTACAAGCCCAATGACATATTCATAAGCTCTTAGACGAGAACTTTCTAGATGGAAGCTGTCTGGACAATACACAGCTCACCACCTAGGGAGAATTGACCGTATTCCCTGTATAGACATCCGCTTCTCTGGAGTTGACAGCTCTCTCAGAGAAGCCAAACAAATGCCTGGAAGTCCTCCACTAGATACTCAATTCATCTCCCTTAGCCACAGTTGTTCAAGGCAGACCTCAATGCCCATAAAGGCAATGCATTACAGATGCAGAACTGCGGTTTCGACCAGCTAAATACAGTACACAATGCGTCAGAGGTTGAAAAGTAACATATAATCCGTCTCTGGTTGCATGACTGGATGACGTTGGTCGGTTAAGACATGACTACCATATACCTCTGTAGCTGTCCATGATTACATCCTCTCATTTTTGGCGCTTGGTCAGACACTAGCCATGGATGGGGAAATGACATACAGTCCAGTCTGGCAAATTTGTTTTATGGTGCTGGGAAGGAACAGTGAGTGCTGAATATGAACAACTGGAGCACTGCTCAAGCAAGCTAACTCAGCAAAAACATCTGTCAACAAATCCCAAAAAAAAAAAAAAAAAAAAAAAAAACGGCTGGGAAATCTTCCAAAAAGAAAGCTCATCTGGCTCCAATGGTGAAAACACCAATGGTGAGTCATTTAATCAAAGCAAATTTGGTTCACCGTCAAACCCACTTTTGTCTGGCTTTGTGGAATAAAATGATTTACAGAAACAGGGATTAAAATACAATAGCACCATTTGTTTTTCAATCAATGTGTCTGTTCAGCATAACCATCTAATTATCCTGTACCAAATCCAGTGATGCAGAACAATCTATACACCCTCTATACATCCAGCGATGCATGAATATCTTCATCCCATTATTTTCCTCTTTTTGGTGCTATTATCTAATAGCCAGAGCCTTATTTTTCTTTGTGGTCTACTTTTCTTTAAGCAGAATAACTAATGCGCTATTGTTAAGCTAGATTTTTTTTTTTTTTCATCTGATGAGACAGGAATTTGAACCACAGTGTGGAAAACAAAATGTCTCGGAAAAAAAAGTCCTCCTCCCCCTCCTCCTCCACATCTCACTGCCAAAAGGTGTTCTTGCTCTGATAGTCTATGTGGAGCGGCTGCCAAAAATGAGATTTGTCCTTGGATATCTCCCGCTCTTCCTTTGTCTCTTGTCAGGACTTGGATGTCCTCCAGCAAAACTCATCCAAGCCAGGAAAGAGGGAGATCTATCCACACACATAAACATCACTTGGATTTGTGCTTTAGTTAAACAGTGCTACATTCCTGTAGTGCAAATCAAATATGCTATATGTGGAAGTAATGTCTTTTAACATTCAGGGGGGCAGAACCGTAGGAGGAAGGGAGTAATGCAGTGCCACTATCTGCACCTGTGGGCGTGGGCGTGGGCTAAACAGGAGAGGTTTTTTCGTTCTTGTATATTTTTAATTAAATATGAATCCTACCACTATGCCCTTAGAAGACTGGGGGGGAAAGTCCAGAGGAAGAAATGCCAGCACTGTCAGCATCGTCTGTGAATTCTGGCTCTTACAGTTCCTCAACCTCAGCTACATCACTCGAGTTCATAGTTGGTCACAACTAGACATGTTAGCATAACTGCTGTTTGTTTATTTGTTTTGGTTGTTTGGGTCTTTTTTTCTGGCAAGCTTTCTTAAAAAAAATGAACAGTGCGCTTCCTATTTATATTTATGTTTGTATCTGTTTAGAACACATTATCATTCATTCTGAACAGTATTTGGCTAAATCCCTACTTGGAACCCTCTAAATTTAGGTTTAATAAATGATCTCAGTAGTTCTTTTCACATACAGCCATGAGTAGGGGTTAACAGCCACCCCACTGCCAAATTATCACAGTGCACTCAACACACCTCTTTCTCAAACAGAATGGTTACAGAAATATGAGGGTCTCCATCACCCTCACTAATAACCCCCACATGTCCCAGTCATGGTAAAACCTCGTGTACTGCAGAAAATCAGGTTGTCATGGCAACTAAAATTATGGCAAACAATGTAAATCATTTTCATGCATGCCTCAGTCCTGCCCCAGGCTAATACATAGCATTAGTCTCCATCTCCAAGACTATGGCAACCATAGCTTATAAAACTCCAGTTACTTCAACTGGATGAATCATCTCAGCAGGACTCTCGCTGCTCTGGGGCAATCTAAGGGGCACAAACCTCCCTATCATTAACCACATGCTTAATTAACAATGTTCCCTGAACATTAGTGCAACTCACTGAGTGAGAACTGAGCCAGATGTTCATATACTGCCTCATATTTTACACAGTCTTACTACTCCAATAAGCACATTTGCTGCTTTAAATACAACTTTATTACTACAAGGATACATTAGTGCATGTGTAATAGCTGTATCTTGTGTTACTCTCTCTTTAAACTAGTGCCTTCTTCTGACCCGTGTTATAAAAGTGACCACACAAAATATTATGTAAATGCTACATATCTATTCAAAGAACCGTATTTTATAGCAATAGTCGTTGATATATTATAACCAAGATTTGTGAGTTACACTGAAACATATTATTCAGTACTATAAAATATTGTTTTATACATAGCCATATTGATATCATATAAACGTCTTCCTGATTTGAATTTAAATATATTGTATTACTAGTGATTGTCCCATGTGTAGAGTAACCTTTCCATCAATGTGCACGTTCTTAAAAAATGGGTACCTAGGTCAGGATGCCATTATTTATTATTATGCCATTATAATATTTTATAAATCATCTGCAAAATTTGGTGGGATGCCATTATTCCACTTTTTCCATAGCTCTTGGTATATCTGATCTGATTCTAACACCCTCTTACTTGAATTGACTGACTTTAAGCTTCTGTTGCTTAGTTATGTGAAACCTCAGAGGGATGATGGTAGTGTGTGTTAAGACAAGTGGTCTGTGAGATCTGTGTCGTGTCAGTCAACATCATAGAACATTGCGGCATAAAACACATTGGTGGATCAAGGGAAAACAGACACCGATCCAGCGTTTCAAGCTAGCATAGACTCTGGTACTGATACTCAATATTAGTCTGTGCTTAATCGTTTGTGTTGATTTATATTAAGCATAGATTACCTCACACTTCAGCCAGAATATCTGATCAGCTACTACCTGCAGTCAAAAACCGAAGCAGAGCACTGCTCCCTGACTCCTCCCCTTTTTATAATTATAATTAAAATGCAACCAATCAAATTGCTTATGTGGCATGGTGGTGCAGAGGGTAGCGTTGCTGCCTCACACCTCCAGGCTCGCCACTTTGAATCCTGGCTTACTGTCTGTGTGGAGTTTTACATGTTCTCCATGGGAATGTTATCATATGTGTTATCATAGGTTCTCTAAAAAAAAAAAACCTTAGTTGGCGCTTTAATGAACCAAAGTAAGGTTCTTAAGAGTGATGCCAGAAGAACCTTTTCCAGTCCCACAAAGAACCTTACAGTGTTCACTTTAACCTGTTAAGGGATGAAACCTTGAAGAACCGATACACAGCTCTGAAGAACCTACAATGAAGCATAAAGAACCAAAGAACCCTAGAGCTCTACTCAAGAACAATATACAATGAAAAATTGTTCTTGACAAGAAAAAGGCTCTTCGCAGAACCTATGGTGCTGTAAAGAACCACTGAAGATGGTAACTAACCAACCACTTAACTAACCCCTAACTTGCCCGCCCCCATATAGATAAAAAACAACATTCTGCACTTACACCTCGACTCTGCGCACTTTGCTTCTCTAGAACCCAATCAAAAATCTGGTATACATGCATACATACATATATTGCTCTCCGCTCGATATCTCGCTTTGCTTGTATTTCCTCAGTCGCTTTGGATAAACGCGTCTGCTAAATGAATAAACGTAAATATAAACAAAGAATTGTTAAGAGTGTAGGTGGAAGAGATATGCTAACTTTCCCCTTGGTGTGAATGAGTGTGTGAACGTGTATGCATAGTGTCCTGCCCTTGGCATCCCGATGTTCAGGGTGTGTTCCCTGAATCCACCATGACCTGACCAGGATACAGCGGTGACTGAAGATGATGACTAAATGAATGAAATCGCACATGTGTACAGCGTCCAATCCGGCATACTACTACCTGTGTTTTTGAGCCCAAAGTTTCCACACTTGCATTAGCAGATGTTAGGTTGGGTATCTTTCATATCTTTAGTAGCTAGTACACCTGGCTGTGGCTCCTCCCTCTCCTAAACCTTTAGTATTCAAAATGGGCGGGCTTTTAAGAAAACACTGACATACTGAAATAAAAACACACACTAAATACGGAAGGAAGCTTTTTAGACAGCATGTTATTCCTCTTCACAGTGAGTGACTTCTTCCACTAATCGTTCGGATGGCCATCAGACTAGCAAAATATCTTTGGCTAAACTTCTTTTAACATCCTCCACGCAAAACGAAACATAACTACAACTAGTTGAGGAGGACGATGTGGAAATATAGCTCACACTGAGGAGGCTTTCTGAGTGGAAATTACACACGGGGTCGTATTTGCGCGCCTACGCACAATGACAGTAAATTACGCAGAGATCCTGTACAGAATATAAACACTGGATCCCTGTGCACACCATCCTGCAAACCCTGTCCTCGGATTTGTGTTCCGCTCCCAAGTGTTACAGCGTTTCCTAATCCCCTGTTACATATTAAACACGCTGTCTGAGTCAACAGCTCGTGCACAAGCCCAAATAACACTCCTCGAGACTGTGGTGAAATACTATTCTGATTTTATTATTGTTTTTGTTTTTTGTTTAAAAAAAAAAAAAAAACTTCTGTGCCAAATTGATATGCGCTGACTCTGTGGATTCTTGCACGTCAATAAGATATTATCACCGGCACAGATTTGCAGATGTAATGTATCGCGTTAGTCTTGTGAGAACTTACCCATTTCCGAAACGCTCGGTCACGTCCTTAAATGCAAATCCATCCGGTGACATGAATCTGATCACCGATGACAAGTTCGCAATCGGATAAAAAACGGTGTTTATGAGGGTAAAATGGCGTCAAACGACGAGCTCAAAAGGAAAAGAAAGAAAGAGAAAAAAAAAACAAAAAAAACGACCGATGGTCAGATCGATTGAGAGGCTTGAAAGTCGAAACGCGGATGCGGATCTGCTGCATGAAATAACAGACTGAAGCAGAAAACTGCGCGAGCTGCGGGGTTTTTTCTTGCTTTTTTTTTTTTTTTTTTTTTTTTTTTTTTTTTTTTAACACTGAGATGGCTCGAGAGTTCAACTGCAAGGGGGGGAAACCGCCAGCGTCCTACTGCACTGCTTCTCTTCCCTCTCGAATCACACACTCGGGGGTGGATCGAGTGGATCCTTTTCCACTGCGGAGAAGAAAAAAAAACCACACGTAATATCCAAAGTCCCGCTCGGATCGCGCCAGGCCTGAGTAGCAGGCGTGCAAAAATAAAATAATAATAAAATAAAAAAATCCAGGTTTTGGTATTTCCTCGGTTTTGATTTGAGTTCGATCGGACTTAAGTACAGCGTCTAGCTTCTCTGGACTCCATCTGTGTATGTGTGTGTGTGTGTGTGTGTGTAGTCTGTGCGTGCGTGCGTGCGTGTGTGTGCGCGCGTGTGTGCGTGTCGAGTCCCGCAGAGGTTTTCTGATAATGATCTTGCAGAAACACGCGCTGGGATTCTGTTTGAAGCGCGAATCCTCGCGCGCGCTGCTCAGTGGCGCCACTTCCTGTCCGCTCTGGAGCACAGCGTTAGCCTGATGCTAATGAAATTCTGTCAGTCATAAATAAAGCAATAATCAGCTGTTTCACAACACAAATAAAATAACATCTGGCCATTTTTTTTGTTCGGCGTTGAACCCCACAGTCTGGCTGTGTGTTCATTTTATAAAATAAAGAAATTATTATTTAATAATTTATAT
>JANDJT010000124.1:14463343-14467008 GCA_024331685.1 Stegophilus panzeri | reverse complement strand
CGCGTGAAGCGGACGGGTGAAGCGTGGGGGGGGGGACGACGGGTGAAGCGTGGGGGGGGGGACGGGTGAAGCGTCGGGGTGGGGGAACGGGTGAAGCATCGAAAGGTCGGGGAGGGAACGGGGGGAGGGAACGGGTGAAGCGTCGGGAGGTGTAACACACACTTAGCCGTGGATTATCCCGCTTATACCGCGGTCACTTGCCAGCATTGTCGAGTTAAAGCTGTCATTCATCTTCGCAGCACAAAAGTTGACTGAAAGGATAAAAATATAACTCCTAATTTTCATTAGTTATTTTATATACAGGTCATTGGATCTAGAATTCTGCTCTAAATCATACACGGAGATAAAGTAGTGCGAATAAGATTATTTATTGTAATTAATTACAGTAAATAGTTATAAGAGAGAGAGAGATTGTGCGTGTGTGAATTACCTGCATCTATATTAATGATGAAGCCGTGAGTTTAGCTGTATGTTACTATGGTTAAAGTTGTTTATAGACAGCGCATTAATTTAGAACATTAATAAAACTGAACGGACCTACCCCTGGTACACACACGTATTTTAACACACACCTTCCAGACGATCGGACTCAAGTACTCGGACAGACCGTGGTATAAAAGCAAATAATCATTCAAGTTTGATAAAAGAAATGTGTGTGTCAGTATTGTTGTTAGAAGCTGAGTGAGAGATTATCTGTAAAGATCATCAATTTAGAATAAAATAAATAAAAAACACCTTCAAAAATTCTGAGGTTCCTCTAATGAATATGTTTTGGTGGTAGTTGTTTTTTTTTTTGTTTTTGTTTGTTTGTTTGTTTTTGTCACTATTTCACTGGTTCGATTAAATCCATTTGTATAGTAATACATAATCAAATGATCAGAACTAGCTTGTTTCCTGTCAGTGTGTTTTGCATTACAGTGGCTGGTGTTCTGTGTCTTTTGCAGTTTGCCACGGTTTACAAGGCGAGAGACAAAACAAAAAATACCATTGTTGCGATTAAAAAGGTAAGAAGATTAACTACGGCGTAACGGATGTCTTTACTTGAAGTCTCGCTGTAGTCATGAACAGCTCAATCAGGCTTAAACTCTCAGTTTGCTGTGAGCAGTCCGGGTAAGACTCAATGCAAATCAGTTTTTATGCAAAACTAATGGCAAAGTCATCACCTTGTGACTGTGACCCCAAGGTCGCTTGTCTATCATCCGCTCACTTGTAGAACCACGGCTACATACGCAGTCTTTTTGTTCTTTTTGTGTTGTTCCTCGTGTTCCTGAACAGCCGGGCGGTTTTCTTCCTGAAGACTGTATATCAGTGTTATCATCGGCGCTCAGAGCGTATCCTCAATAATGTCCAGCACGCAAAAATATTGCTGATGCAGTACTTAAGGATTAAGGGTAAGAAGCACTCGAGTGCTGATCCTGTTCTCTATTGAAGATGAGAATCTCTCAAACTCGCCACATGGGGTGTAACATTTAATCTGTAAAACCTGGAGGGAAACACAGAGCTCTGCGTCGCTGCACAAATGTTTCAAAGCGATGCACGGCTTCGCACTGCCAAGTTAAGCAGAAGTCGCAGACTCTCAAATGATGCACTTTTAGTCCTCGATAGGCTTGTGCGATATAAATATTATCATCCCTACATGATCTTGCATTGCGACGATATCCAGCGACGTTCAATCCGATTATTACATATTTTGCTCCGCAAAAACATTGAAGTACGCTCGTGTAAGAGAGTAAGGGGTTAATGTTTAGGTGCACTGGTGCGTTACAGGGATTGTAGTTTGGGATAGGGTGTTGATGAGCCACAGAGACAGGATATCCTTATTTTTATTCCACTAGTGGAAGTAGAACTGACTGAGGGAAAAAGGCCACCCATTCAGCAGCATTCTCTTCTGACTCAACATCGTGAAGGGAAAAGATCGGGGGAAAAAATACGGAACGTACCCTAAAGTGACGGAAAGTTTAGCGCCACTCTGGCCCCAGAGCTCTCAGATCAACAGAAGTTCCCCTGAGCAGGAAATGTAGCTCTAGTAGGAGTTATCACTTAAATATAGGCCAAAAAAAGCTAACTTTTTTCCACTCCTCGGAATGATTAGCAGACACTTCCTGGGAGCCCTTCCCACTTCCCCCAGTGCTCTCAACTTGTGTGGGCTCCCTTGCTTTCTGTAATGATAACAGGAGAATGTTTTGAATTAATTCATGTGAACGTGTACATTCAGCTAACATTAAACAAAGAGATATTTAGCATCGTTTGACTAGATCTCTTAGGGATGCCCCCGAAATATTTTGGCAGAAAATAGTCTCGACTGAAAGAGAGAAAAGGATGAAGAGTTTGACCCAGAAAGATGAAATAGGCTTATGAATAAATATGTTAATGGTGATGATGATTAAAAGGTGATTCAATATGCTCGCTCTTCCCTTTTTCACTGGTGCGCTCCTCCTCTCCTGTGAACAGCATCAACAGAGAAAAATGTCAGCCATGTGGACATTAGACAACCGATTTCTCAAAAGATTACATCGAGATGTGGCGTTACATTTAAAAAAAAAAAAAAAAAACAACAACAACTGTTTACTACATCTCTGCAGAATCACTTAAAATCCACCATCCAACTGAGATTTTGTGATTTTCATGCCTGAGTTCCTGAGTGCACAGCTGGTAATATTATTACACCTCCTTTATTCTCCTTAAATCAAAAATGTTGGAAATGGTGGCTCGCACAAGCCTAGTCCCAGAGATCAGGGCTCTCACGTTCACCTCCCTTCTTTATCTGGAAATAACGCAGCCTGTGTGCTTAGCACTATTGCCTATTTCTGTAATAGTGACTGCATTTCTGCAGTTAGATAGTGAATCTGCGAACTGTACCCTGTGTACAGCCTTGACACTGGCCTGTAGCGCATTCACTGTTACTGCAGAGCTACGATCCTGAATTAAACTCCGTCTGCATTTTCCACCAAGGTGAGGCTCACGTTAGCAGCCGCTGAAAGTTCATCAGGCTGGGTCTCTGTATGCGAGACCATTTTACTAAGCTCCTCTGAGGTTCTTTGTACTGTTACATTATTTGGCTCCAGCCCGCTGCCTACGTTCCAGTGCAGTAATGGCGCTCAGTCTTCCCCTTCCAGCATACCGAGGTTTCTGACTGTTTCTGTTTCTGCTGCAACAACCCAGCAAAGGAGTATACCTTTTCTTTTTATAGTCTCAGCAGTTGTTAGGGCTGGGTAAAAAAAAAAAATCCATTCTCCGATTTTAATCGATCTTCATCTTAACGAAACGATATCGAGTCGGGAAATCGATTCTTAATGCGTGCGCTTTAATTCTCGTCCTGAAAATGTCGCCATCTTTCGTGTTTTGAATTTTGAAAATGGTTTTATTTCTTAAACATGTTTCAGGTTGTTAGTGAATTTCACTGTCGCACGTGTACAATGTTTGAATTTGTTTTACAGTAATGTGCAGTTTGTGCTTACCTTGTGCGCACTGTGTGCACATATTTATGATTTCTTGTTACAGTGTTGCTCAAAGTAAAAGTAAAAAGTAATTAAACATAATTGTGTGTTAAAGTAAATGTGTATTTCAGTAATCTAGCTAAGTAGGAGCGTTTTGGTTATCAGGATTTATATTAAAACATGGATTCCATGTCTGCAAAACTAACATTTGAAATGAAATATTGATAA
>JANDJT010000124.1:14443343-14458343 GCA_024331685.1 Stegophilus panzeri | reverse complement strand
GTATACACTTAACAAAGTCAGGCTTATCAAATTAACTAGAACATTTCTTTATTTATTTTATGAATAGACCCGTCTTTACTTTTACATTGACACGTTTTAATTAAACTATATCTATCCTGCCAGTAAAGTTAAATAGAATCATGTTCAAATCTTGTTTCAGATGGTACCGTTCTCCAGAGCTGCTCTTCGGGGCCAGGATGTATGGGGTGGGTGTGGACATGTGGGCAGTGGGCTGCATCCTTGCAGAACTCCTACTCCGAGTAAGTCACAGGGGGTTTATGGACGTTCTTGTTCTTATGTGCCTTACCCATGTGGCTCATCACAAATATTGGTGATGGGTGTATGCTAAACAGACAAGTATTAAACCTACAAAGGTTCACCTATTCGATACATGTCATCTCAGTGTTCACATGGCCACTGTATATATACATTTTAGTTTTAATTATAATTTATAGTAGGCATAAAGGATAATATAATTATAACGAAACTGTAAAGTTGTGATATTGTCATGGAAACCGAATTACAACATATGTCTTAGCATGATGGGTGCTTACTTTATAGCCTGTATTTTCCGTAATGGTTATATAATTACATCTGGACCAACTTCTAATAATTGAATAATTTTTTTTAAGAGAAGTGTGTTAATTGAATCCTGATGGGATTTAGTGAGTAATTACCGAAATGCGCTGTAAAAGCATATTTTAATGCTTCCATTCAGTCTGAACAGCGTTGTAGGATGAAGGGTTACAGCATGAGGTTTTTGAGTACAGTAATTAAAAGGAAATAGGCAGAGCTTTTAAATAAGAATGTTTTATTATTATTATTATTATTATTATTATCATTCATAATATATTTATATATTGTTTACATAATTCAATATTCAACAAGATTCAAGAACTTGTTGTACAATGAAAATCTTAGTTCGCACATTCTCATGGATGCTGCATTATGGCATAAAACAAGAAATGTAAAAATCGTTCAGACATAGGTGGTGAGGTATTTTGCAACTTAAGGTAATTAATTTCTAGCATGCAAGAAATAAAGATGAGTAAATCATACAACTTGTTTGATTGTGCTATTTATGCCATTTGTGTGTGTGTGTATATATACAGATCCAAACAGATGTGCTCAGTGGGTGATATATTCAGTGCATTCATTTGATCTTTTATCTTTTGTAAGGTTCCCTTTCTGGCTGGAGATTCTGACCTGGATCAGCTGACAAAGATATTTGAAGCGCTGGGGACTCCAACAGAAGAGACTTGGCCTGTAAATGAATTTAGACATCACTGTGCTACACTGTATGATCAAACGTTTGTGGACACCTGCCCATCACACCCATATGTGGGTCTTCCCCAAACGGTTGCCACAAAGTTAGAAGCACACACTTGTATTGAATGTCTTTTGTATGCTGTAGGATTAAGATTTCCCTTCACTGGAATTAAGAGGCCCAAACCTGTTCCATCATGACCATGCACCTGTACACACAGCGAGCTCCATGAAGACATGGTTTGCCAAAGTTTGAGTGGAAGAACTCGAGTGGTCTTCGGGATCAGGATTCCTTGCCCCATATCCGTAGCTGATCTCACGAATGGTTTGTGGCAGAATGAGCAAATCCCCACAGTCACACTCCAAAATTTAGTGGACGGCCTTCCCAGAAGAGTGGAGCTTATTATAACAGCAAAGGGGGACTCAGTCTGGAATTTCAAATTCAAAGCACATATGGGTGTGACAGTCACAAACATTTGGCCATATAGTGTATTTTTCTCCTAAAAATTGATTTCACTAACAAATAACAAACATAGACTTAACTGCTTGACCATGTTGGTTTGTTCTAAGGGGATGACCAGTCTCCCAGATTACGTCTCATTTAAACTGTTTCCTGGCACACCTTTGGAGCACATTTTCAGTGCAGCAAGTGATGACCTTCTGGAGCTCCTGAAGGGCCTGTTTACTTTCAACCCCTGCACCCGCCTCACAGCCACAAAGGTAACCGGGACAGATCCGTTTTCATTGACTCAGATTAAGCTCTAGTGTCCGGTTACCTCATTTATATAACGGTGCACACTACATGACTTTGAAAATCTCAGACTCGCCGACCCGTTCACACTACACGACTTTAATCGCTTGGATGCATGATCGCTAAATCCCACTTTCTCAAGAACATAAACACTGAGATACTATGCTCTAAGGAAACGAGAAAAAAGGGGGGGGTAAGAGAAAATGTTGAGGAAAATGCAGGCAATGAGAATTGTGATCGTGAGATTCGTGCCACATGTTTAGGATGTCGATAAGCCGAACACGTACTTAAGTAGCCTTTGCTTTTTCTTTATTTTTCTTTATTATTTATTTTTTTCTCAGTGCTACTTTTTCACTTATTTTAAGTCGGCAAACATGCTATCACTTGTAGTAATGGGAACAATTCTTTCAGAAATTTTGTGTAGAAAACGTTAGCTAGAAGCTTTTAGTGCCACTTGGTAGAATTCCTATACGAGATGTATTGTGAACACGGCCTCTAATTTGTAAAATAATGAATACACGCTTCTGCACACAGATTCACTTTTTATAAATCACAAATGAGCTTATTAATCTAACAAATTAGTGCTGCGAACTGTTTAAAAATATTGAATGAACCAATCACAATTAATGTTTATATGCAACATGAAATGTTCACTGTGTGAAGATGGTGAGAGAGAAAAAAAAAAAAAAAAAAAGTTTAAGGATGTCAACTATAAGAAAAAAATTTTATTTGTGTGAAGGGAAGATGTCGATTACTGCTCACACCGAGTGAAAGTGTCACTGATGGGGATGAGTTCACACCAGAGCGCACTCTTTCCCTGGAGGAATGAAGAGACTCCAAAATTAAAAAGGGAATCCGTTTACTGTATCCCACATCATTATGCAGTGGATTTGCATTTACATCTTGCTAGTTTAGCACCTACACAAGTCTCTACATGAATAGTGACACGTGTGTGTGTTTGTATGTGTGCGTGTGCGCCGTTTATAAATGTGGCTCATGAACTTTTCAGGTCCTTTTGTACAACAAAATGTGGTTGGTGAATTGAGAATAAAGCACGTGTCTTTACACAGCAGCTACACAGCATTCACACAGTTTTTCTAAATGTATATTGTAGGCATTGAAGATGCAATATTTCAGCCAGAAACCAGCGCCCACCCCAGGCCCTCAGCTTCCCCGGCCAAACTGTTCAGCGGAAGCTCTAAAAGAAAAAGAAAATCTCGCCATTGGCATTAAAAGAAAACGTGACGTTATTGAACAAGGTGAGAACGCATGCAGTTTCTTAAAAGGTTTGTGTTTGTATAAAACATTTATCTCCCTGTAATGTAAGGATTAAAGTAGCTTTAGAACGCTGTGTGTTTTTATTGTCGGGTAGCGAGTGTATCTATAAGAAACACAAAATAGTGACCCAGCTCTGTGGAATTCTCAAATCTGATTGGTCAGAATGAGTTGATCGATTTTCTATAGGAACAATATGGCTGACGCGCAACATAATCTAAGACAGTCCCTCCAGGATTTTGTGATTTTATGCTTGCAGAAATTAATGCAAAATCAAACAAACGCCGCAATATTCAGAGGAGCTGGCAATTTTTCTAAATTACTGCAGATTTTGGCCAAGTGTGATGTGAAGTCATCACAACACACATTAAGTCAACGCCCTCTTCGGTTCACGTGCGTCGAACATGAGACTAAAAGGTCTCATTTAGCAACAAACATCACTGCGAAAGACCGTGCAGAACAATTTCATGCAATTGCGATTTCGCCAATTCAAGTAGTTTTCCACAAAAAACTCTACAGGTTACATCGCAAACTTTGTTACGACCAAAAATGCTTGATTTTGCTGCAGCTTTTTTCAATCACAAAAAAACTCTGCCACATCCTGTACGGACTGCTAAGACTAAAAATAAACAGATTTTATTATTTAATAAAGAAAAACGTGTAATAATTGACGTAGTGAAGGTTTCTATAAGGAGACTTTTACCTTGTAGAGCTTGTAAGTCCAATGTCAAAGTCATCTTTAGAACTTCTCAAATGGTAGCTTGGACAATGACTGACTGATTTTTCTCTTATTTATTCTTTAGGCACCCTGAAGAAGAAGTTGGTGTTTTAGGTGATGTGGTTTGGAGACTCTTGCCTGGTTTTGAGCCATAGTGCTCAAGCGCTGCTGCTGCAGACATCCACTAATAAATAGTACATTGGTCAACCTTTCATGTAACTAACTGTGACTGCTGGAACGGGCATATTTATGTTGATTCAAATGATCATATTTTTTTTTCAGTTATTTTTATACATGTAGTATGTAATTAAATTATGGGAATAACATGCTGACTTTGTGTATTGATTGAATTTCAAAGTTTGATAGCACAAGTGTTATTCATTTAGACTCAAAGATCAACTCAAAGATTGGATTGTTTAATATCCTTCAACTGGTCCTTTAATTCAGGGGCTTCTGTCATAGCGATGTGATTTTATCTTTTGCATCTCACATGATACAGACTGGGGGCGCATGGTGGCTTAGTGGTTAGCACATTCGCTCACACACAGGTTCGATTCCCGTCACGGCCCTGTGTGTGCATGTTCTCCCTGTGCTGTGGGGGTTTCCTCCAAAGAGGAAGGCTGATGGTAGGCTGCATGGTAGGCTAATTGGCATGGACAAAGTGTCCGTAGTGTATGAATGGGTGTGTGAATGTGTATGTGATTGTGTCCTGCGATGGATTGGCACCCCGTCCAGGGTGAACCCCACTTTGTGCCCCATGACCCTGTGGGATAAGCGGTATAGAAAATGGATGGATGATGCCTACTGTTTTCCAGGGAAAATTAGGATTGACTATTGTTGGTTATTTATTTATTTTAGATGTTTTTCCAAAATTTCATTCAGTTGAGCTGAGCAGTTGAGGGTTAATGACGTTGTAAAGATTCCAAAGATTCAGATCAGTGGCCTGGGAACTTCTGAGCCACCAAAAGACATGTCCGTCCTTCCACATGAATGTCTAAAATCCATCCATCCATTTCCTGTACCGCTCGGATTCGGGGCACAGGGCGGGGGACACCCTGGACGAGGTGCCAATCCATCGCAGGTCACAATCGAACACAAACATTCACACAACCATTCACACACACTGGACAATTTAGAGATGCCAATCAGCCTACAACGCGTGCCTTTAGACTGGGGGAGTACCCTGAGGAAACCCCCGAAACACAGGGCGCAGGCGGTAATGTCTAAAATCATTTTCTTTAATAACTACTAATGGATTTGTAGAGTGGAATGCAACAGTTCTCAGAAGGTAAAAATCTTCTCAAGCAGGACTAAAACTCAGTTCACTTTTGTTTGTATAGCAATTGTAAAAATACACATGGTCACAAAGCAGCTTCCTGATATAGTTTTGGTAAGGAAAGACTCCCTGAGACCACGTGAGAAAAGATGTCTTGAGAGGGACCAGACTCAAAATTGAACACATCCTCTTCTGGGAGAGATAGGAGAGTAGGATTATAAATCATTACTCTTCTATATGCTCTAAAGCAGTGGTCACCAAACCTGAACATCTATCTTCCTGAAGACTTTAGCTCCAACCATAATCGTGCCCACCTGACCATCTAATCATTGCCTTCTTGATCAACTAAAACAAGTGTGTTAGATTTTGGTTGGAGATTAAACCTGCAGGAAGGTAGATCTCCAGGAACAGGGTTGGTGACCACTGCTCTAAAGTATGTTGAAAGGGTGATCAGTATGAATATATTGAGTCCTGCTATGAGAACAGGACCGTCTTTGTGATCACATCAGCTGTTCTTAAGTAGAAGTGTACAGCATGATGGTATTAGAAGCATGATGGTCAATTCAACACCTGTTTACACATGAATTAGGAGTCCAGTTCTGTTGAAGTTTCTTGTCTGGAAAATGAAAGAAAAACAGTTTCCTGAAATGTTTGTCGCACTACCCGTCACTCATTAGAATTCACTGCTGCTAGTCATGTAAACATTTATACTCTGATTCATTACTTGGCAATGAAGCCCTG
Organism: Stegophilus panzeri; assembly: GCA_024331685.1. Taxonomy (NCBI): domain Eukaryota; kingdom Metazoa; phylum Chordata; class Actinopteri; order Siluriformes; family Trichomycteridae; genus Stegophilus; species Stegophilus panzeri. The sequence goes on along the minus strand of JANDJT010000124.1, from coordinate 14,452,316 downwards.
AGGGAGGAGCCGACAGCACCTCACGTCATTTACCAGATAAGTGTTGAGCTTGATGCAATTTTTCAAGGACATCCAAAAAGTACACAAAGTGTGGCTGGCATCCAGCCATGCCAGCATATCTCTGCATACATTTTTTGAAGGGCACTAGACTGAGAATGGGTGGGTCACAAATTTTCCAAAGAAACACAGGATGTGCCACTTTTAGGACTGAAATCCCATCACTGCTCCCATGTTAATGTTGAACCTTTGTGTCTTCTGTCCTTTGCTCAGTTCAATAATGGAGAAAAGCATGACACGATCAGATTAAAGCTGCAGTATTGAACTTTTTTTGGTTAAAAATGAACAAGAATCAATTATTGAGCAAGTACATAAAAAAAAAATCAGAGTTCAAAACTATCTCCTTACTTTACCCCGATTCGCAACACTAAGCTTATAATAATGATTTATAATTTGAGCTGTCGGGTCGGACTTTGGGGGAAATGTCAGTTTGACTTCATTCGTCTTTAAGTGGTTACGTCACGTCCGTAAACAGAAAGAAGATCATCGCGTGTGTGGGTGCTGAGGATGGTGGAGTGTTTGTTACAACAGTTGCTTAGAATTTAAACTTGTCATCTAGTTGGCTGTTTTAATCTGGATCGTTCTAAACACAATCATCGATCTGGTGAATCAGCTGTTGTCAAAACCAAGAAGCCTCGATCTGCATAGAGCCCGAAATAAACTGAGACTAAATCTCGTCATAGCTGAAGGGATTGAAGACTCATGCAGAGATGGTTTTTTTTTCTGATGAACAGGTAAGACATTTCAGTGGCTCAGTAGGTAGCTAGCTACCAATAGCACACTTGTTTGCTTGATTCAGCGAGATTTCCTATGTTGTTTTTTGTTTGTTTGTTTGTTTGTTGCTATGGTCAGTGTGTTAAATTACACCAATTTTCTGCTAGCTATGAGAAACTCGTATCCACCGCCTCCTCCTTTATCAAGTATTGGAGCTCATATACAACCCATACATATACCTCAAACCATCAGATTCATCCGCGCAGAGCAGCAGTACCGAAGCACAACCCACGTAAATAAAATAACTCCGCAAGTAACTTGCGATTTTATGTTTCAAATAGAGATGGCGATCGAGAGGCAGAAGTTAAATACTGCAGCTTTAAGTACATTTTTATATTCCACATATGAAGGAATGATTTCACAAATAAATGGTGTTATAAATAAATGTGCAATTAATAACAGCAGAAAACATTTTTTAATTGAATTTACACACGGCTAAAGCTTAACGCACCTCCATTTAAAAGCTTCGATGCTTTAACATAGTTATCATAGCAGACCATAATGCACTGTCGTACGGTAGATATAGTATTATAATTATTCCAGATTTTATACCATATTATTCCCTCGGTGTAATCTTAAACCATGTAAACAGGTTTTATTTCATATAGTACATAATTAAAAAGAAGAAAACGGTCAAACATTATATGCATAGCGTAAATTTGCATTTATGTAGGCCAATTTTCGCCTGAACATTGTGGCTGAATCCTATTGCCTAGTGTTGCGCCCTACATAGGGTGCAGAAAGCCCTACTTTCGTAGAACACATAGAGGGAGCCTATAGAGGGAGCACGCTGCCGTTTGGAAACGAGCCCGTGGCTCAAGACAGCTCACCGGTCGTTTATTGTGTGCTGGTGAAGAAGCGAGTGCGTTCGGCTGGGGGAGCTGGTGCTGTGCTGTAGTATAGTGTGTGTAGTGTGCGTAGTGTGCAGTGTGGCGAGGACAACATCTGTCCAGAACTCCATCTGTAGACGTGAAAGCGGAATTTTCGGACGGGTTTTTGAAGATGTGTACCCTTTGCTGTTTATCTCAGGTGAGTGTCACAGATGTTTAAAGGTGTGTGTTTGGTTTATGAAAGGACGCGGTGAAGACCTGGAGCTCCACTACACTCGCCTGCTTTAGTTCACTGTCAGGGGATTATTTGATGTTAATTTATATTTCTATTTTTTTGGACGGTTTACAAACCTCTTAAACTGCCTAGGTGTAGTTATTGTGGTTAAAACTCGAGGATGTCAGTGTTGTAAACGAGAGCAGGCTCCCGAAAGTTATCTTGTCCCACAAATCTTTTGTTTGTGTGTGAAAGGAAGATGGAGTTGTTTGGGTTGTTAGCTAACAGGCTAACAGAAAGACAACAATGCCGTTTGTACTGTGGGTTAAAAAGAAAAAAGAAAAGGAAAGGAAAAAAAGAAGAAGTGACTGTATTTTTTTTTATTTCGTTTCATTTTGGTTTGTTTCACCTACATTGTGTGGGGATTTGGGTTTTGCTAAAGCTACAGTAACAGTCACAGCATCACCATTACATTATACTGTACTGTCCCAAATACATTCTCATCTTTATCACTTTATTCTAAAGGAAATAAACACTTCACCATTCATTAAAACCTTCCACAATAATAACAATAATAATAATAATAATAACCCCCTGAAACCAGCACGTCCCTGACATTAGACAGACATGACTGTTAGGTTCAGACCTAATTACGGTCCCTTCACTGTCTGTAGCTGAAGTCAGACATGATGTCTGTTTGAACTGACTTGATTTTCTTCTTCATGCTTTCATTCACAGCAAGTAGGAGCTTATTTCTGTTTCCTGTTCGCCCGGTCGACACACGAAAGGGTCCCGATCTGACCCGATTTAGTCACAGGAAGCACAATCAGGCAGGCACGATGCAGCTAATCTGTGGAAAAGGAGAACAAAACATTTGTCAACATGGTCTCTAAGACGTCCTCAGTGTGCTAATTTCTGCCTCGAGTGGCCCACATTTCCTTGTTGCCCCCTTTTGTGTGTTGCGTGGTCCGCGGGTGGTCTTTTCATTTCCTTGTTGGGTCCATGAGGCTGCTTGTTTGCATAAGATTAGCCGTGGAGAACAGCGGGCTGGCAGGCCTGGCTCATTAAAGCCTAAGCTTGTCAGGAGTCAGTGGTCCACAGACGCCGGAGACACACCGCTCCTCGGGGCGTGATAAGATCACCCACTTCTCTTTGTGCCCCATTCACCTGATGTCTAATGAGATGTCACTTTCTTCTGTAGAATCAGGGAAAGCAGGAGTCTAGAGGTGTCTTTCAGATCCCGAGTAGCTTTTCAGGACTGTTAGAGTATGCGTACTGATTTGGTTGAATCAGATGAATGTCTGTGTTTGAAGCCACAAACCACAGGAACAAAAATAAAACCTCCCTCATTACGTCTCCTCCAAGGTGAGTATATTTCCGTGTCTCGAGAAGAAGTCTGTTTGAGGTTTTTATGTAGTAGTCTGACTGGGTTGTTGCTGAGATGTGCTTTGCTGGTGATGAGTTGTTGACTAGTTCCTGATTCAGACTGGGTGATGTAACCCATGTGCAACCAAGAGATCTCGCTGGAAATTATTATTGTTTCAGACGCAGATAACATGGAGTAGTAGAGGTCGACCGATTGATCAGTTTTGCAAAAATCCACACCAATGGTTTTCCCCGGTTTTGTCCGTTGCGTGAGCGACAGTACGAGACAGTACGAGAGAGGTTTCTAGGTGCAAAATAATAACCATCACTGACTGATTTTGTTGTGTTATTTGAAGTGTTTATTTATTTATTTATTTATATATATATATATTCCTTTTGGTGTCTCTTTTTATTTGTTATTTGGAGTGCTACTTTTTGGTTCAGTTTGGATGTATATATTCATATTTATTTATATATACTTATATAATTTCATTTAAGAAAGTACAGTACGTTTTCATGGTACAGTCAGTGCTGTTTATTTTTGTAATAAAGTTCAGCAGTATTTTACTTAGAGTGTTATGTTTTCATTCAGTGTCTGTTTTAAAAACCATCGGTTATTAGTATCGGTAAAACTCGGTATCGGTCGACCTCTACGGAGTACTGTACGAACGATCATCTAGTGTAGCGGAATCTTAACTAAAACTCCTCGCTTGCAAGGGTAATAGTTCGGATGTGCGACGGACACGACTGACTGGCTAGAACGCGTACCTTTTTACGACTTAACCATTAGTTCATGGCGATAAATAATGGTACGTCCACATCAATCCGGATAACAATGTCCACAGTGAGACGGCGTTTTGTTGTTTTTTTGTCCAGCGAAAACGGAGCTTTCCGAAAACGCTCTCCCAAGTGGAGCAATTTGAAAACTGCATTTTAAGCATTGTAGCGTTGACTGAGAAAACGGAGACGTCAAAAACAATGACACATTTTTTTGTTATGTGGTGCAGTCATGTGACCCGTTCGACTCAAAACCAACAAGACGGTGGACAGTGTTGTACTGCGGTTGTTGTACTGCTATAGAGTTTGGTAGCTTTGTTAAAGATTAACGTCACTTTGTACAACCTTCAGATTGCATTTCTAAATAAACGCCTGACTGAAATGACAGGCAAGAGCTCCTTATGTTTTCTACACACGTGCAGTGTAAGGATGTAAGCGTTTTCAGCCGTTTCAGTGTGGACGAGCAATATTTGGAAAACGTTTGAAAACGCCATCGTATGCAGTTTTTAGATCTATCCGGATTAATGTGGACGTAGACTAAAGGCTAGTTCACACTACGCGGCTTTCAACGCCGGCAGATCGCTGTGTTGTTTAGACTACACGACTTGCTGAGTCACGTAGTCGTCGTGGTGTTCACACTACGTGATTGCTCGGCGACAAGGGGGTCACACACAACACGACCTGACAACAACTGTCACCCGACGACTCTGTCTGGTGTCTGAACTACGTTTTGTTACGAAAAAGCACGCGAGAAGTGACACGTATATATGACGTGAAAACCAGGCGCGAAACAGGAGTTGTTTATTTGAAGATGGACGTAGGACAGAAACAAGCGGTGCGAGCTGTTTGCGCGGTAATCTGTGCTGAAGAAACCCCAAAAAGAAAAAGACAAAAAAAGAGAGATTTCGCGGGTTTCCCTTCCTCACGGTGACCTCATGCCTTGCTCTCTCATTGGCTGTAGCTCGTCGCCACAATCACTGCCACGATCACAGTGACGACACTTTTCGCACCACAGGATGCGATGCCTCTGCCACGTGTCTGCGAGCCTCTTTGAGTCATTGAGTATGTCACACATAACGATCGACTGCCGACCGGCGATTTGCCTCCGATCAAAGGCTTTTTGTCGGCGAGCTCGGCGACTTTCAAATCGGGCTTAAAATCATGTAGCGTGAAACTGGACTTAAGACTCATCAGTTCACTTCTTGCTGCCACTTTTGACTAGCACCATAGACTCTGAACAGATGATGCACGAGCCTGGTTTGAACTTGAAGCAGAGAACAAATGCCGACTTTTTTGTCTCGTTGTCTTAAAATATTCTGCTTTTGCTGAAAAAAAAAAACTAGTCGTTGAACTGCGGCCAGTCCCCCCAAATTCCCCCGATCCCCCCGCACCCCCCATGCACCAATCTCTTCTGCTACAGTATTATTTTACCTGCTACAGACCACGCTCGACCAGTTGATCACCCTCTTCTAGACTTTTAGCAATGTCTATTACGATTCGCAGATCCTCCCTTCCGTCAGATAGTTTTGATGATATTTTATCAGAATGATTCTCAGTGTTGGTGAAACTCGGCACTTATAAAGATTCAGCACTTTAGTATAAGTCGGCAGGATTGGTGACAATATTACATTTCATTATTACATACTTTACCATGTATTTTGTAGTGTATTGTATGACCGATTGTCACTGGTGTGTGTGTGTGTAATGTATCTTTTTATATAGATGGGATTTTGGCTACATGACTCATATTCTTACAGTAGTAGTAGTAGTAGTAGTAGCACCTCTGCAGCAATGGTGTGGGAAAAGCATTGTGGGAAACCTGTTGTCAGCCTGCTGTGGATTTCACACACTCACACCCATCATCTCTGCGAGAGGCCACAGACTGAACTCTGTTGCTTAAGGAAAATCGTTTACTCTTTTTTTTACTGTCTTTCCTCCATTATGCATTATGCTCTCCATTTGCAACTGGAAAAAAGCCATTTCCTTCATCAGACAAATGATTGCAGACCAAACTCCATCCATCCATCAACGTCTTTAACCCATTGATCTGGGTCTGAAGTTGGTTGTTTGAGTGTTTGGTGTAACTATGGTTTCTGAAACAGAGAAAAGTGTGTGTGTGTGTGTGTGTGTGTGTGTGTGTGTGTGTGTGTAAACAGTGAAGTAATATGTTTTGGCCCGAGGTGTAGCATTTCCCAGATAGCACGTCAGCGAAGTCGTTTCAATACTAGGTTTAATGTTTCCACATTTTGGCAGTGAGACTAGTGTATTTGGGGACAGTTACTAATGAAGTTTTCGTTTCCGTGTGGTTTGTCTTTGGGCCGTTCTTTCCAAGGGTTTGTTTAACGAGTGGCATCCTGTCTTGAATGGCAAGTAAGTGACTGTCGTGAGTCATTTGGAAGGGTTTCGTCACTATTGTTATTTCCAGGCGTGAGATGATACACGAACGCGACGTTACAGGCTCCCCGAGACGAAGCTGACGTAAATAAAATATTCAATTTAAGTCCAGTTATGTTGGAATGACAACAAATCAAACCACTGCATTATCTATGCAGGATATTGTCAGAATTAGATCAGGATTTCTAATATAAGGTGTCATTTCCCCCATATTATTAACCTTATTTTAATCTTTAATTAGCTTAATTTTTTGGACTGTTAACTGCCTCGAAGCGTGCTTACCTGGGTTCCCGCTCACATTTTCATTCTCTGTATCCTACGACCGCTGGTGCTCCAGCCTGGTGTGTAAGAAGAGGTAGAGCTCATAGTGAATATTAAACGGAAATATCGCCATACAACGAATTCGTCTCGTCCGTGTTTTGAGACCATAATATTCCGCTTTATGCTCAGGTGCTTCATTGGTTGACTCTTTTTTTTCTCCTAATTCCCATAACATGAATGTAACATATTCTCTACATTACAGTGGTACACAGCATTGTCCCAGGGATGTAGGAATGCAAAAATCTGATCAACAACAAGTAGATTCAACAACCAGCAAAAAAAAAAAAACCTTCTCCTTATTGACTTTTTTTTAAGCAAACATATTTTTATTTAATATGTACGTGTAAACAAAATGTGCTTCATGACTGTGTGAATTCTGTAACCATAGTGCGAGTTACTCGGTTTGAATCCCACCACCTGCTTCCTTACGCACGTCAGTCCGACTAGAATAATATCTCTTACACATCAATTGATGCGAGGACACCACAGCGTATAGCTGAAACTTTCGTCAACGACTTGCTGGCCTTTTGTTGCGGGTGCAAAGACCATATATTTAGAAAGTGCTACTTTAGACACTTTATTAGAAGACAATAATGGTCACGTGCTAGTTTGTTTCCCTAAGTCAACATGAAGGTACTTATCCAGCTTGCTATACGTTATTATATTTTATCCCACGGCGCTGTTGAATTCTCGATTCTGATTGGCCGACGGACGTTCTGAGATGCGCAGTTATTTTTCAGTAAATGCACAGCTTAAAGTAGTTCCAGTCAGGTCTTGACCGCATTACAGTTCCGTATCACTTCGCCGAGTTCACTGGAATAACTGAGAAGTTAGTTGCGTTCACAATGAGATTATGATTTCTCCATCCCTGATATGGTTGCTATAAACCCTGTGGGCATCGTGCCAGTAGCAGCTTCTCTCACTGCAAAAGTGTTGAAACCGGAGCAAAGCATCTGCCATCTCAGCGTAAAGACGAGCAGCTGGTGAGCTGGCAGTAAACATCCAGGGGAAATCGTCTTTGCGGTGAAGGCTTGTGCTGCCATCTCATTAGTTTTATCACTACTGCAAAGATGAGTTGTTTCTCATCTCTATGGCTTTTTTTTTGTTGTTGTTGTTGTTGGATTGTGGATCATGAACATGAGATTGCGTTTGACAATGACCAAAGCTGGGTCGTTTCAGAAAAGAGCAACGAATACGGCTCACTTACAAAACACCAAACGTAAACCATCAAAGCAGAACGATCAGATCAGAGTAGAAATTGTAGCAGATTTAAGCTTTAAAGTGGAATCATGGTTTCAGTGTGGAAATTACTGGAATACAGTCAAGTGGGGGTTTTTTTTTGTTTGTTTTGTTTTGTTTTTTCAAGCTGAAACTTTTTGTCAAGAATTTTTGTTCTGTCTGTGAATTTCCCAACAGAACAACCAAACAGTATAAAGCCTTGAGGACTTGAGAAGTTCTCAGTCTTTATTGTGTAGAAGTCAGTATGCAGGTTATCGGTCCTATCACCTTTAACCCAGACCTCTTTGGACAGCTGGAAAGCACAAAAGGGCAATTTAGGAGGGTTTGGGAAAGGGCTTTGTAAGGGTGTTATTACTGTCTCTCAGTCAGAGGTAGTGGGGGATGGGCTCTCTCAAGGACGAGCGAGCCTCTTCTAAGCATGGTGTGTTTCTTCATGCCTAGCGAAAGACCACAGAGGAATGAAGCTGAGGCTTCCTGAGGGTATGCTGACACGACAACGATTTCCTGTGCATTTTTGAAAAGTTTTGCGTACAGACGACAACGTCGTCATAATGATCCCCGTTCACACGGTTAGGCTAAAAACGCTGTATTGTGCATGCCAGGCCAGTAGCTGGCGATGTCACTTTGTAAAGAAACACTACGTGCCTGCACACATAAGCATTCACGTCAACGTGTCCGCCATATTGATCCGGGCAAGACCGCACTGTAAACAAATACAAGTAAACGCGGGGGCTGCGAGTTTAAACGATTTCAATAGTTTATAATTTACGTGGAGTACAAAAAAGTTCTGTCTCTAGTTAAATGGAATCTCAATAGTTAGACTATTCATTGTCATAAGGAATTGTGAAAACTCACGCTCATCAAGCATAGATTTGGTTTATTTAATAAACGCTGAGACGTCCCGAATGTAATGTACATGAAATGTGCATAAAGGTTTTTTCATTGTGGAAATGGATTTTTCTGTCTTCAACCCCATCTTTTAGCTTTTCTTGTGCTCCAGGT
>JANDJT010000124.1:14399175-14425403 GCA_024331685.1 Stegophilus panzeri | reverse complement strand
GTCACGAGAACCGATACTTCGGTACCAAGTCGGTACCAACATTCTTAAAACATGACAGTACTTGTTTTTCTGCAGTAGCGTAGGTACTGTTGGTGATGAAGATACCAAGGTTGTAATTCTTCCGGAACTGAAGGGGGCAGCAAATACGCGCAAGTGTTTTAGTCGGTCCACAAGTGCTGAAGAAGAAGAAAAGTGTGTGTAGGCGTGTTTAGGCGTGCACCTTAGCACTTGTTATTAGCACTTAGCACTGTTTTATTAGTCACTGACAGACTGTTTGATAACTAAAATATCTCTCTCTCTCTCTCTCTCTCTCTCTCTCTTTTTGCCAGTATCAGCTAGAGGAGGATGTCCTCCAGGAGTTTTTAATTTTATTATATAAAAAAAAGTATTTTTATTTTTTTTTAAACCACACCGTGGTATCGACTTTGCTATCGAGTATTGTGTACTTTTGGTGGTATCGGTACCGACTACTAGATTTTTGGTATCGTGACATCCCTATAATATAAACTACGTATGAATAATTTTGGAAGACATTTTGCTAACAAGTCTTAATTTCCTCTATGTGTGGAGACTTTTGGGACACTCTGTGGCTAAAGTGTAGGTTTTACTGTACCTTCTGCCTGAAAAGATGGAAAAACTGATTTTCTAGCATGGTTCAAGCACTCCCAGCAAACATTGTACTCTCTACAAACTGAGTATGTTTGCAAATCAGGAGCAGTAAATGATCTCTATGATGCAAGTTATTTGTTTGGCTCATTCAGAATCAGCACCAAGTAGCTGCATAAACGTATTTATTATAAACGTATCCTTTCATGTTTCCTCCTTGTAAGCATTTCAGTGATGCTGCAAATGATCATGCTTGAGATATTAACGCCACTGAGCACTAGACAATGTCTACAGACCTCTATGTCAATGCTCAATAGACCACTTTTTGCCCAGCACTGTTGTAGTTGACTGGGAAATGGTAGCGTTTCCCAATCAGGAGATAATTTGGGTTGTTCCAGCTCAAGTCTTACATACTTGGCTCGCCATTTCAGAGAACTGGGCTAATCAACTAATGTTTCCAAGCATTGAAACTAAATAGTGAAATGGATTTGTTTACCAGCTCAATCCATTCACATATTTTAAATAGTTTTGGGTAGAGGAGTGGTTTTTGTTGTTGTTGGAAACCATTCCAATTAATATGAGAATGTCTAATCAATGTATTTGTGCATCAAAGAGTATATTAATATGTATCGTTTTTTTAAATTTTTTTTTATATGAACCAGCTATGTATTTGAGCCGAGAAATGTTCTCTCAAATTACTGATCTTTCTTAAATGTCCGCCCTATTGTTCAGACAGTCGTGTTTCCTTAATTAATCAGTCCAAACCAATCATAGCTCTCTGTATATTTGAATAATGTGAGCTGATTTCCTGTGCAATCTGTGTTTCTTTGCAGTTATGACAATGCTAAGATCGAGAGGTTGTTGGAAGGGAGCTGGTCAGTGTTCTGGATCAAGATGGCGTCTTGTTGGGTTTGTCTCTTCCTCTACATGTGGACCCTGGTGGCCCCCATGCTCTTCCCAAAGAGGTTTGAAGCATAAAGGCAGATTCCAAATACATCCCATCTATCCTACCATTCAAACGTTCTGTAGATTTTATGTTACTGTTCCTTAAGAGTTAAACTGCCTGACACCTTAAATACAGATCAATGGAGATTTGTTACTTGTATTAGATTTGATGTCATTTTGAAGGAAAATGGAAACCAAGGTATGAAAACAAAGCATTGCTCAGGCTCACTTCACTGTTACTGTATTGTGTGTTACATTTGCATTTTTTGATAGATAATGTATTCTATGCAAGTCAACCAAGAGCATGTATTTAATTCCAACATTATGTATTTTTTTTTTTAACCTTTTTTTTTTTTTTTTTTTAACGTTACCTTGTGTTTTAACTTTCGTGTTTATATGACGTTTTTATTTTTATACACAGTTCACACCAAAATAATAGATCAGCTGTGAAGAACATTTATTTTACAGTGTATTAGCTATGTCTTAGCCTAATAGAATATAATGATTGTTGGGGAAAGCAAACATTCCTGGAGCACTCTCCCTTTAATTTTAGGCTTGGAGAATTTTAAGCTTCTGAACAATGTAGCTCAGTAAAGAAAAAGACTCATTCACATTGGAGTGTGTATACATTTGGGGGAGGGGGTAATCCGAAGGTTCTTGCAAATACAGTTAGCTTAGTGGTGATGGTGGCGATCATCTTCATTCCATTGATTTATTTTTTAGTGCTGTGGTGTTTTGCTTTTTTTGTTTGTTTGTTTGTTTGTTTTTGTTTTGTTTGCTTTTTAAACATAAAAAAAAAATATATATATATATATATATTACATCCAAATGTGCCTTGGATGCTCTAAATTATTTGAACATATTAGAGCCATACTCATGCTCTAGACTTGCATTTACTCATCCCAGTGTAAATAAGATGCATTTCACACTACATTACATGTGTTACACTGCCATGTAAAGTCAGGTTAAAATGAAAATGTTCAAAATTTGTAAGGTTAGTCATTTTTGATAATTTGTAATTAGTCAGAAATTGTTTAAATAAGGAAGTTGAAGTGTTTCTTAGTTTAAGCATACAGTTTAACAGTACCCTTTAAGGCTTATGTTGCATCTGCTTTATTTGTTTATGATGAAAAACATGTGTGAAACAAAATATTGAACTGGATTTCTTTTAAAAGTTCAAATGTGGTGTTTTTTTGTTTGTTTGTTTTGTTTTGTTTTGTTTTGTTTTTTACCATTCTAAAATAATTACTTCTTTTGCTTTTCATTTAACACGCATGTAGCATGTTGGTTTGGATTTGAACATTGGCATTGCCTCTAACAACCAAAAAGGAAGTAAAGATTTGTCATCTTGTGCTGTTTGCTTTAAACACGATGCGTCAATACATCTCAAAATGCAAAAGGAGTCAACATGTGAACTTCTACCTTTTCTGAAGTAAAACTACATAAACACTGTATTCAGTATTTTCTCCTATCTAAGTGTAAACGAATCAAGGCTAAAGAGCAGATTTAGGTTAAACATATATCGAGTCGTGTACGCGTTGCTTGTTTAATACTCCTTTTCAATCTAGATTATTGTTTTACATTTCTTCAAAGCGCTATTAAGGAGTTGCTGCATCAGTGCCATGACCACTTGGAGAGCTCTTTTAACCAAGAGCACATTTTAGGTTTTAGTTTTAAAACCTCAGTTGTTACAAATGCTAAAAATGTACATGCAATTCCTGATCCCTGACTAACAATAAGCTGCGTGCAGACTTATCTTTCTACATGTATATCTGTGAATTATATGGTGCTCTATATTGTCACATTGTGTCTAGATGTGAAAGATGAAAGCTAGAGCTTTGTTTAAAAAAAAAAAAAAAAAAAAAATGTATCTGATTTATTTTATTGTCTAAAGAGGACCACTATACACGTTCACACTATTTACAATGCTGTAACTCTTCAAATTCCTGTGTTTCTACTAATTTTTTGCATGGCATAAACTTTGAGCTTTTCAAAAAAAAAAAAAAAAAAAAAGTGTACATATGTTTACAAAAAAAATCTGACTTTCATTTTAAAATACGCATCACGTTGTTTTCTTACCTGTTGAGGATTTTGAGATAATTGTAAAGGACTCAAGCCTAACTGTGCAAGAGAAAACCTGTACTTTTGAGGTCATATGTTTTGACCTTTAAATAAATAAATAAAAGAGAAACTACAAAAATAAACGTGTCCATTTTCCGTAGAAAGAGAAGGTGGCTTTTAATTGCATTTTGGTACATCATGACAGGGAGCTGGTGTAGAAAAAGCTAGGAAAAGATGCCATAACATTTTTGAAGCTACCCAATCCTAATAAAATTACAAACTGAACCAAGTTTTCCCAGTTTTAGACCCATCCCATAATAAGCATTCACAGATTTTGCAAAAAAAAAAAGTTGGTTGTTTGAGGTTTAACAGAATTTGACATTCCCCTTTCATAGACTGACTGCTATAAACATGAATCTCTCCACAAACTTTCATTTTCCTCATACAGCATTTAAAACCCACAGACCCCTCACTTATTATTCAGTTATTCATCTTAAAGCATATTATTCATCAGTAAGCATTCTGAATTATTCATTATCGTTATTATTCACAGTGAAACTAATAGGAAAGTTGTGTATGAGAGTGGAGAATGCAAGTTGGGTCCCAAAGTCATCATTAGTTACCGTCAGGCTTGCTGACTTTTCCATGTAACACTGAATGCATCCAATATGTGAGTAAAGCACAAAGAAGCATTTCTGCTCACTTGAATTCCACCTTCCATAGTTGACTCATTTTGTGGAGACATAATAGCAGACTTTACCCAAAAATTCTTACAAAGCAACTGGTTAATATGATACTCTTAAATAACTGGTCCATTTTAATCCTCCTTAATTATAAGGGACAATCATATGATTTATTTAAATAACACTAACCAACCCATTGTATCCCCCCCACCTCCGCTCAGAATTATTGGGCATGTGGTTACTGTGTAGAATTATCCTGTGTATCCTCTTTCCTGATGGAGTCCTGTGCAACATGCTCCTGGTAGTCTTCAGGGATCGTGTCTGTAAATGCAATGCGTATTTTTTAAAAAAAATGAAATATTCAGTTCCTCCAGGTAATCTGAGGTGCCGAAATCATCGAGAGCGGTTCACTTACCATTGCAGCGATATTTCAGATTGGACCAGATGATGTTTTCCTGGGAGAAGCAGAACACGCCAAGACGGCCACCCCTCATGCTTGTGTCAATGACCATGCCGGAGTCTGCCACCATGCTGGCGCCTTCATAGAAACGGACCCTTTCCAAGCACATCGACGATATGATGAATAAAAGATATGCATATCATTTCTAGCAAACGGTATGTAAAAGTTCTACAGTGTTGGTCAGTCTCCTTTACACTGTTACATAGGTCTTAAGGAACCAAGCGTAACAACACGACCAAAGGTCGTACGAAAAATACACAGAATGGTATTTTTGAAGAGCAAAGCTGGGGATGATTTCTTTATAGCCTGGACTGATTCATTTATAATATAATGCTTTGCTAAACCATGATGATTTCACTGTCGAGCTATGGATAGATGTTCGATTTTAGCCTTTCCAATTAATATCACAGCCAGCCATCCACGGGAAAGAGCATTTTTAACATTAGCATGTTTGCGTTTTGGCATCAAGCTAGCTTTTTTTGGAATTCAACAACATTTACAGCCTCTCCTTTCAGTGTTCCCTCCGAAGCCATGCCTCCAAAGCAGATGCAGAAGTGCTGCCCAGGCTAGAACACATGAATGCTGGTTTAAGAGCATGATTGGCAGTAAACACAATAGGTTGGTTTCTGGTTCGTTTGTTTTAATGTTTTTTTTAGTCTCTAATTTACAGAATCTGGGGCTTTTTTTCCCCCATTCGCACAGCTATTTTATTGGTAGCTGCCACAAATATGAATATTACACCATTTTTACTGACTTAAAAACCATTAAGACCTTATACTTAATGGCTGAGCCATCTCACCTGATGTATCCGACTTGAGGCCGATGCTGCAGGTTCCAGCGGTATGAGACCTTGTCCTTCCAGCCCACGTTACGAGGATCTTTCCACAGCAGCTGCACTTGATCCTTGGTGTTCCCCGTGTGCCACAGAGAATTCCTCAGAAACTCGCCAGGCCCCGTCTTGGATTTCACAGCCTCAATGCAAAAAGATGACACACTAAGATAAATAACTCCCATTCATATTTACAAACCAAGTGAAAACGTATTTTGTACACTCCATCTTGTTTCTGCACGTCATTTAAGGTCAGTCCTGAAGCTCTGATAATAATAATCACAGAGACTAATGACAACCACAGCAGCGTAATGATAATCACATTCTGTGTCAAAAGCTAATGATAGTAATAATGATAGAAAGTTGTGGAACCTTGAGCTGGATGCCAGGTTCAGCCACGGCCCTGAAAGGCACAGCCTGCCAGTACGTCTGCTCTGTCTGCTTCCACATAACCACGTAGAAACTGGAAGAGTCCTGGTAGCCAAAGATGAAGCCAGCGTAGTCATCGTCAGTCACAGTGTTCACATGGAAAGTTCCCTCGAAATCCACGCCACTGAAAGCTGTGTAACCTGAGAGGAGCATCATGAACCACCTCAAGTGTTTCATTTAGATTATGACTGAACATCATAATCTAAATCCACTAGCACATTGATTTAAGATATTCTCATTGTTCCATTTTACTTAATATAATTAATCCCTGCTGTGGTTTACATCGTTCCTGTATTTGAATAATGTCAGCCAGACCTACCCACTGCGAGTCCTGGATCGCTGTTCATCGTCTGAACGATCTCCATGCCCTGATTGAGGACGACCCAGTTGGGGTCAATCTGAGCCTCGCCTTCTGGGTCCAGCACCACAGTCTGATATGCTCTGAAGTCTGTTAGTGTGATCTCTGCATTCTCAGGACATGTGTCGATCTTGTCAATCACCCGGTCCTGGTCAAAGTCTCCAGTACATGCATCACCCACATTGTCATCTAGTCAGCGTACAGAAAAACAGAACTATGTATTAAGACAAAAAGTATAATGCAGGGTATACATATACATATACTATAAGCCATATTGTTAGGTATGTACTGTCTTTATCTGCTTGGTCTGCATTGGGCACCAATCTGCAGTTGTCTTTATTATCTGGGATGCCATCGTTATCGTCATCATCATCACATTCGTCCCCAAGCCCATCCTTGTCCGTGTCTAACTGAGCGCTGTTCATGACTGTAGGGCAATTATCTTTGGTGTTCTGGTGTCCGTCCCCATCACTGCAATCACATTTAGTGTTAGGAATTGGTGGGTGAATTAGTAAATAGCCAAAAGTGAATTCATGATATGGTAAATGTAAATACATTTACCTGTCACTGTTGGTATCGCACGTGTCTCCTACAAGGTCATCGTCGACATCTGACTAGAAGACCAAGCAACCACAGGCAGTGGGTATAACAACCAAGTGAAGTATTTCCCCATCCCATTTTCAGCTATTCTAAATAATAATTCCTATAACCAGTTATAATAATTAATTCCTATATACCATTTAGTCTGATTTGGTCAAAAGGTACAGGTTGTTTAACAGTACCACCTAAAACAATGAAGACTACAGCAGGGTGTGTCGCTTTTTCCTACAAATCCCTTGACTTGATCTAAGAACTGCTGCAGTAATCATAAAGACTATGATGCACATACTGAGCTTCTTTTCAACACATTTAGTACTTTTGGTTCTAGAAGAGTAACGATTTAATCCCACTATTTGGTGTCACCCAGGAGAGGGTGGGTGAGTTGCCTTTTGAGATTGGCTCCTCTCAAGCTTTGTTCCTCATGTCTTCTCAGGGAGTTTTTCCCTGTCCACTGCCGCCTCTTGCTTTAAACACTTAGAATCTACATGTACATCTGGAACGTCAGGAATGTCTTGTTGTAAGTGCTATACAAATAGAACTGCATTGAATTGAATCAATTACTGATCACTTATCATGTTTGATAGAGTGTGGCAAAATTGGTAGGACCAGAAGAGTTGCCTTGCCTTTTCTTCTGAATTTAGATCTTTCTAGCTCAACAGGTTTCTAAGACTAGTGCCATTATAAAGTAGTTGAAACTACTCTTTCTGCTGAAGCGTCTGTGGAAAGGAGGTATATCGTACCTGGTTGGGGTTGGGCACATCAGGGCAGCTGTCACAAATATCTCCCACACCATCATTATCACTGTCCACTTGGTCATGGTTGGGAACTCTCTGGCAGTTATCCAAAATATTTTTCACACCTGGTCATTAGAACAGAATGGAAATGATGAGTAACTGGCTAACATGATTGAGTCAAAGTCATTACATAAACCCGTAAACACGTACATAAACACAGTTCGATGTGAATAATCTTTCCTATATACCCTAAAATAAATGGACGCTGCAAATGGACTCCCTTATTTAAGAATTTTGGTATGCACAACACAATAATGCCTTTGTGTATGTGTTGCATATTTCGAGCCATGTGTCACAAGATGGCAGTGTTTCCGTTAGACTCTTGCAAAATAGTTTCCACTGGTCATTAGCTCCTGGCTAGGTTTCACGGTGGAAATGTGGTTTTGCCCACAGAGACATGACCAGCATGTGAAAGATCGAGTCAAGTGTCTGGAGTCATGCCTTTATGAACAGACTATAAATGTCGAGCTCTGCCTGGGCTTGTTTGTTTTTTTTATGTCTCAGACTGGAACATATCACTGTGCATTAGAGGAGCATTATCGATAGGGTACTTCAAAGGAATTGCCAGTAAGTATGCCCTTCAGGCCAGCTGAAAACCTAATAAAGAGCCCCTTTGAAAAAGAGGTGCTTCTAATTGGTGCTCTGAAGTATACAGGGGCACCATTTCTTCTATTTTTCCTCCAAAAATGACAAGGAACTGCAAATCTGTACAAAAACAGGCTGATAGAAAGAAGATATTATAAAACACCACTTCTGAGTCTGAAAGAAAACAAATGTGATCAAACGAGAGAGAAAAAACGAGAGCGAGAGTGGTGTGTGTTTCAGTAGCAGCCTGTGAAAACCCTTCACATGCTCAAATGTCGACTCAAAAATGTTCTACTCTGGATAGTTCTGAAAACGACAGGATTTCAACTAGAAGTAAAAGCATAGCAGAGTTATTAAGTCCCCTTAAAGTGAAAAAGGTAGAAAATTCAAGACTTCTTTCCAATTCCATTGAAAGACGCCCCACCTAGCTGTGTATTTTTAATCAAATCTATTTATGGGGGAAAAAAAGCCTTTAACTTTACAAAAGGAAATTCTCACTTTTTAAGCATCATCCACATCACTCTTTGTCTCATCACCTGAGGTGAAAATCTCTCAGCATTCAAACAGGAGCCTTTTTATTAGGTTATTTATACATTTTGAAATCCCCTGTCATCTGTTCAGAGTGTTTACATGCTCTTCTCTGTTTTGATGATGATGTGACAGCAAAGGAGCGGACATTTGCGGACATTTTGAGAGCTGGTATTTGATTATAAATGATATTGATTGAGCTTATTTATTTTTCGCTTTGGCACTTGATAATATTGTGACATTCACTGTATGAAAACAAAATCACACGTTGGAGCTAGTGAGGTTTTAGACCTCTTTAGTTAGACTGTGCATTTACAGCCATGTTTGTTAAACTGGTTCCTTACAGAGGCTGTTACACATTTTTGGTATCTCTACCCACAGTATAGAGCTTTTTTATTTATTTATTTAAAAAAAATTTTTTTTAAAACAAACTAATATTACAACCTATTACTTCCAAGCAGATGGCAGCATCTCTCATTATCTCTTAATAAAATTTCTAAATATGCCTCAGATCACAGTGTGCAGCTTTATTACCATCGCCATCCATGTCATCATCACAATCATCTCCGAGTCCATCCTGGTCTGTGTCCCGCTGGTCTGGGTTATTTACTTTTAGGCAGTTGTCACATGCGTCACCATGAAGATCTTCATCACTGTTCTTCTGGTTTATGTTTGGGGTCAACCAGCAGTTGTCCTGTTTTTTGGGTTTTGTTTTTTTAAATTACAGATGTATAAGTTACGTTATTTAAAGTCTAAAAATCTCCTGAATTAGGATGAGCTGATTCCTGTTGTATACCTTCTCATTGAGGATTCCATCGCTGTCTGCATCTTCATCACAGGCATCACCTTGTCCATCGCCGTCTGCGTCTTCCTGGCCTGAATTTGGTACAAACATGCAGTTGTCCTGGAAGCAACATGCATGTGATCAATCATTCACATAGAAGTAACTAAAGATGAAGAAAAGCCCCTGTGGTCATATAAACACTTGTGAAGTAGTATGAAATGAAGAATGGTAAATATGGGTCACCTTTTTGCAGTATGTATCCTGGCATGGAAGTTTTTTGTCAGGGTATGCATCGATGTCCGTGTCCTTCCCGCAAATGTAGCCGTTACCGGCCCAGCCGATGTTGCACTGATTGAGGTAGAAGGTATTACAAGATGCCTGCTCGAACCCAGGCTAAATCACAACACTTGCATTTACTGTATCTGAACATCTCACCACACAGCTGATGCTTCCATCTCTCTCCACAATACACTCCGCGTTGACATCGCAGGGGTTGCGCTGACCGTTCCCACACAGCCTGGTAGTGAGAGCAGCAGGATCAACAGGATCAGATCCAGAATCCTGAGGTCCAGAGGTCTGCTTGCAGCCACTTGTTGGGTCTCCAGTGAAACCAGGCTTACACTCTCCACAGTAGAATGAACCCTAAAAGTGGCTTGTTTAATTTATTAACACTGTGTGCAGGAGGCTAGCAAAATATAGACAGAATCGTGATCAGTGAGAACATTTTTTAATATCTTACCATTGTATTGTGGCAATAGGAATTAGGAGTGCAGCCTCCATTGTCCACACTTTGGCACTCGTCTATATCATTACAGACCTGATGCATAGAGATTTTGGTAATGTTCCAGCATGAGCCACAATAAACAGTGAATTGAATCTAAACTAATTGAACAAATAACTGAAAACTAAAAAAAAAAAAAAAACCTCAGTTGAATATTACATGTGTAATGAGGGACTTCCAAGGGCATCGATTAGATCCAAGAGGGGAACCTCCAAAGTAATAAATCCATCGTGAAGTGGGTTTAAGGGAGTCCAAATTTCCAAAATTATAAGTACTATTGTCTAGATGTACTGTACACTAAGAACTCTAAGTGGTTCTTTGGTTTGTCACTGATGGGTTTTCAAAAAAGGTTTCAAATGACCCATTAATCTTCCAAAGTACATAAAGTAGCATTCTATCCAATATTGTAATTCAAGGTGACTAAATATATCTTGTTTAATCTTAAAAGTTGTTCATCACTCATCCAAAGGCCTCAGCTGTGAAATGTTAAATTGCCTGCCTTGCTTCACCGCTATGAGACAATCATAAATATCCTAGATCGAGAGCATTACAGACAAGTGTAATGAGCAGTTATTACACAATTTCCTCACCTGCTTACGTAACTGGGTGTAGGTGTTGCCCGCACCCTGCAACTCTGGCCCGCTGTACCCTCTGGGGCATCTCTCACACCAGAACCCTGGGACTGTGTTAATGCATCGCACACCAGGGAAACACGGGTTGAACTGACACTACAAGCACACAAATCACAACACAGCAACAAAAAAAAAATCTCTCCAGATTTCCATTTCATAATACCATGCCAGCCTTTGAATGACTAGGTTTGGAAATTATTTGCTCTCATGGTGAGAGATTACCTCAATCGTTCCTTAAATCTCTTTTCAATCCAAATTGTTCCACTCAAACAATGACTGTCTGAGTGAAATGCAAATAAAATCTTGATAAAGTGCTATTACACACTGGTTTTATTGAAGGATTTGTTTATCCTACTAAAGCAGAGCCCTGAGAGCTAGCCTAGTATACTGCTGTGTGTAATGGAAAGAACAGTAAATCGCCTTTTGATCACGCACGCCTCTACGAGAGAGTGTACCACGACTGCATTGCTCTCCCCATCTGTTTGCAGGATGGCTTTGATTTGATATATTTGTGGATAATAGAGTCCACACACAATGCCACTATCTGTATATGTATCTGTGTAGTACTCCAGATATTCATATTTGTATTTGTAATTTAAACCTGAGTAGGTGTGGCCTAAACCAGAACTGTTTGTGGTTTGTTTGCTTTTTTAAAATACAGATGTGTGCAGTTTTTTTTTTTTTTTTTTTTTTGTACCTACCTGTGATATTTTAACAGATTTTAACAGATAACAGTCCCAAAATATAGACCTAAACAAATTAATAGCCTAATTTAAACCACCGCAACCCTGACCAGGCCGTTACTAAGGATGAATTAAATGGTAATAAATCTCTCACACCCCCAAGCTTCATATCTAGCTGCTCACTGGCATAAAAGTAAAAAACTCCTCTCGTGTAAGATCCTCTGTGAACCTTTATGTCACACTTTCCAAAAAAATTTATAGTGCACCTCCTTTTTGTATCGGTTAAGAACACTTTATTTGTTCATTCCGAACAACATATTCATATTCGGTTATATCCCTAGTTTATAATAACCAAAACACCAAGGTGTAAGACCTGCGGTATAGTCCACAATAAAATATGTATGAAAAGAATGAACCCTTCTGGAGATACTGCCAAATGTCTAATGAAGTTATGGTAGAAATGACTTTCGTGGGAAACACCCCAAAGCATGCTAACATGACTATTTTTTTTTTTTTTTTTTTAACCTGCATTTCAATGGTAGCAAGATCAGAATTTTTTGGTGGGTGTAACTATTCACTATTCATTTTAGATTTTTAAGAGACTAACATCACATTTACTCAGCATTATTGCATTTCTACAATGGTATCTAACTTTTATTTATCATTTAGCATGTTAACGTTTGGATGTTTTACCTCATCCACATCCTCACAGTGAACTCCATCTCCAGTATAGCCTTCAGGACACGGTGCACACTTGAAGCCTCGCTCTGTCTCAGTACACATGCTCTGCTGGAAGCACACTCCTGGCGCACACTTGGTTTTGGAGTCTGGCCTTGTGTTTTGCCCATCTAAATATTAACCAGACAGCTCAGTTAGCCATTCTGTATAAATCATTATCCTCATTATTAAGCTTATGCTGCTGGTTTGAGTGAATGCAATTGAGCAAATGTTTATATCAGGCCAGAGTGAGAGACTTACCACATGGAACACACTCCATGACTATTCTCCTTAAGTTTGCAGTCTCCTGGATCTATTAAAATAATAGAAGTGATCTAGGCAATCCTCTTTCCTGTGAAATTCTTACATTCAGGGTCTTATTATATAAATATTATATAAAAAAAAATATGGCATGGTACCTGCTGGTCCATTTTCTCTTTCAGTTCTTGGATCATTTGTACAAGTTCAAACATGGGGCCTGGCTCCAGCTTTGACGAGATGCCTGTCGGAATAATTGGCCTATAATAATGGTTTTCCTCCATGCTATCATGACAGAGCAGAAACTAATGGCACCATAAAAGCCACTCACCTAGCAATTGCAGTGATTCACCTTGCTGGAGAGAACAGTCTTGAAGCTCCACAACATTCTCTATTGATTCACCCAGAACTAGCTTAAGGTCTGATACACTATCCTGAAATAATAGCACAGATCTTTGTTAGTTGTTGAACATGAAAAGTTGTTGGAAATCTAAAGTCAAACAAGTCATTATCAACAATCATGTTTGGGCCTAAAAAAAGTTTTGAAAAGCACTGGTTCATACTTCTGATGTAGCGGACATGGTTTTTAATGCCACTCGATTAGGGCCAGAAGGTAGTGTCTTAAAGGCAGCTGGCACTTCCTCCACTATCTCCACCAGCCTGCAGTCCACATACAGAGCCATGCGAGGAGTGCCATGCGTCAGCCCGCTGAAGTGTAGCATAACATTGTGTGGCTGGCCATCAGCCAACGGCACTTTAACGAAGGTAGCCGTGCCTATCTTTCCATTGCTTTTCAGATACCTCAGAGAGACTGAGAGAGACACAGAGAGGTCAGAATGTGTCCAGACATTTGAACTTATCAAAATGACTGCTTAACGATTGTTATTTTTGGGATTCAGTCCCTAGTCTGAGAACATTCTCTGAATGACTCAATCAACTATTCCCAACTATTATGACTATAATGACTTGATACAGCAAAGGTACCTTTGTTGAGCTTCCCATATATAGTGAAATCAAAATGATCGGTGTTGTCTGTAGGGTTGTAAATGCGGAAAACACGCACTGGAGCTTTATTCTGGACCTGAAACGTTGTCAGGATAAAAACGTCATTCACGTTCTTATTCTTCAGTCCTCCTTGCAGGAGATCAGGCAAACAATCTGGTGACACCAGGAGATCATAAACTGCAAACACAGAGATCTGATTAATCTCCATTTCCCCAAAAAATAATCATAAAGCAACACTTATACCGCTACACTGACTGTTTTCATCATTTGCTTCAGTCTAAATGTTTTTGTTCATAGTGTAAAAAAAAAACCTACTCTCTTTTACTTTCAGTACTTTTTTTCTTTGTACTTTCATAAGAACTGTTATATTTGGAAACGTGTCTCGTTTCAGTGGAATGCTCGTGAAAGATGCCACCACTGCTCACTTCCAGGTTTGCCCCTGGGCTGATGAACACTTTAAGCAGTGTTTGAATTTAGTTGATAGTTGTTCGGTATGATACTAATTAGGCCCAGGTGAGATTTTCATCATTTAGGCTTTGATAAGGTTCCTGTATATTTTCCTATTAATGATCAAACCTTTTTATTCCATAAATATCCCATATTAGCACAAGAAATTCATTATAATATCATTATATATAATTCATTATAATTTCAATATGCAAAAATTCAAATTCAATATGCAATTTTTTTTCTTCTTTTATTCTGGTCAGAGAAGCATTTCATTGCATAGCACAGCATTGTAATTCAGACGGGTCCAGACTGGGAATAACTTTACAGTACCCTTTCAGTTATTTTCAACTACTAAATATTACAATGCCTTAGTAGCAATGTTAAAATTATTCACTTACCAATTCCTTGGGAAGTCACCATATACGTTAACTGCATAACCACATGTACACTGAACAATACTCTTGTCCATACGACCATTTTGATGATTCAAGTAGAAGAAATAGAAGAAATGTTGTATCTCTAGACCTGTTAATGCAGATCCTGCAGAAGTCTCTGCTGCAGCATCCGCATATGTGGAGTAGCAGTCAAAATAGCCGTGTTTTTTTCCCCCTTTGGATCACTGCAGTCCAGCTGCTGAATGAGAACCAGATAGGTGCCTGGGAGATTTATGCTTTTCAGATGACATTCAACATGGAAGGTGTGACCAAGTACCTCCTCCAGTAAGTTCTCCAGCTCTCTTCCCAGAATGGAACCATTTTCCAGTGAGGGTTGCATCCTGAAAAGGGATCTTCACTGCAACGTATTAGGATTAGGTTATGAATTTTACCTCATCTGGTTAAATTGGCCTGTGAACACTATCACTTTTAGTTTTTAGAATTAATATTATTTTTAAAAACCAAAAGTGAGAGTTAATATTGGTTAAACATGGTTCATCTGAAAATTTCATCTCGGTTAATCTAATATAATTATTATGCCATCAAGTGTAAATCTAAATGATGAGGCCAAATGCATATGTTGCCCCTCCCTTTAGCTTTATACTAGATGGCTTTATAGTATACAGCATAATCATTATACTATCTTTTTCTCTTAAACTGTTGCATTTTCTGTTATTTTGACTTGGTGGAATGAAGACCATATTAAAACCATGTTTCAGTCATAAACCCGGTCCCTTGGGTTCTGGCTAACATTTACAGGAATTGTGTAATTTTGTGCCTTGCACACTGAGGTCTGCTTCAACATAGAAGGGAGGATAATATGATGGAAATCTTGTCATGTGGACTTGTGTCACTTGTCATTTGTTACACCTGAAACACAGGGATCTATTTTTGCTTAGTTTAGTTGTATGTAACAGTCAAGTTTGTGTAGTCGATTCTCTTTTGTATTTCTATTAATTAGTACCCCTTCATTTTAGCAAAACACCAGCCATATGGCTCAAGCAATTTTTTGGACACAAGCACAAGCAGACACAGGAACAATGTGAACACGGAACTTTGAGTCCTCGAGGACTCTGGCTACAGATGACCAAGATATGAGTTGGACTTAAATTCCATGACTGACTCTAAACTAGTAAGCGGTTTTTATTATGTGCATTTTGGGGGCGCTATCAAAATTTGGCCAACACTTGTATAATTTGAAGTTGTAACTCTGTTGAAGAATATACTACCAATATATAAGAAATTCCCATAATATCCATAAGGCTTAGGAATGTACTTACCCAATAGTGTACTTACCCTATGCAAAGAACTAATAAATAGCCATTTTTGCCAAGAGGGTATAATTATCAGATAAGTTATAAATGTATTAAAACACAAAACATGTATAATGACCTCAGTAGGTGGCGCTATCTCTCTCTCTCTCTCTCTCTCTCTCTCTCTCTCTCTCTCTCTCTCTCTCTTCATTTTAGCAACAAATAAAATGTGGGGTGCAAGTTTCATTTAAAGTGTGCCCAGAGGTAGGAAATTCATTTCAGCTTAAGAGAGGTGAATTATTATACCAGGCACTACACTGTTGCACACCAACTTAACACACTATAAAAATATTAATGGGACAGGAAGACAGACATAAAATGAATGAAGTCGCCCAGTCCAGATATACCAATTTCCTGACATCCTTTTTAAAAACGATTACTAATCTCAAACATCAGTCTAAATAGTGTTTCAGTATTCTTGCTGGAGGGAACACAAAACAATATTGGAGGCTCGCACTGGCACATTTCAGATTTGTCCCTTTTTTCCTTTCATTTGTCCTTTTGGTTTCAAAGCATTCTTTTTACATTTACCCCTCTGTACCTGGTAAATTTAGTAAATAAAAGTACAGCCAAGCCATACATTTTTTTTTTATAGCAGTGTGCAAGAAAAGTGGCTTCAGAGAAACCCCCCTACTGTGAATCTTTTTTGTAGACGCTATTTATCAACTGGGGTTAATGGAACAGATGCCCATTACTTTGTGGTTACAGACAGATACGTGTGGAAACTGAGGAAAGTGGGATTTCTACTTAGCCCAAGAGAAAGAAAACTGTAAATGTGTATACTTAGTAATGTATTTGTAAATGTATATAATCTGTACTATTGTAGGCCTACATGAATCTTAAGCTGGACATGTCTACTTTTTATTTATTTATTTGTTTGTTTGTTTATTTATTTATTTATTTATTTATTTTTAGTTAGTAGTTTTTAAAAGTTTTATAATAAAACAAACAAACAAACAAACAAACAAAAAACCCAAAACCCTAGTACAACTAAAAATCAGTCAGATCATCAAAACTGAAGAGTACTTGTGTAATCTTGGTTCTACAATTAAGTTGAGCACTACCATGGAATATTCCCATGTGCTTATTTTCTTGTGGGGTACAAACTGCAAAATTGTGACCATGAGCCCAGAGAGGGAGGCTGTACAAGGTCCTCATTATGTGATATTTGTCCTGTGGCCATTCTCATTAACCAAAATGAACCAGGCCTGGTGTTCCTCCACTTAGTCATAGACGTTTTAAACGAAACCTTCCTTTCTAGGGCAACATCCTTTAGAACAAGTAGAGGCTGTATATCAGTGTTGTCACAAGGGTGACCCTACTACATAGTAATGTACAGCACTCATAAACTAGAGACTTAGTTAGAGAGTTATTATAGTCATATACAAATATACAGTAAACTGAAATACCATTATCCAAGGCCATAGTGCAACATTACAGAGGTCACAGGCAGCAGAGTACACAATTGACAACATGTAGTGCCATTACTGTACTTTATTGAAAATGAAAATCACTAAGGTTCTTATCTTGTTCTCTACTGAGGATAAGAATAGCTCAAAGTACTGATACAGTTCTCTATTGGGGATGAGAATTACTTAAACTCACTATGAAGCACATGTGGCAAAGCTAGACAGGTCACCAATTCTCAAATTTCCAAAAGTAGGTTAGGCATTCAGTATGTTGTGTTTTGTGGACGATCCACCTGTAATTTCACCATGGAAGCCTTAATACCAGCTTACAGCACATTCTCTGATTATCAGAATGCTATGATGGTCGGCTGTCAGTGCAAGAGTGGGCTCAGTGAGAAAAACAGAAGCAGCAACTGAGAGTACATCAGGGTCTGTCTCTGTATATGAGGCAGCTGTACCCTCCTGAAAAAAAACCCCAATAGAAACCCGTATAGAGTTTATAATGGTTTTAATGGTTATAATGGGAATTGCATTCATTTTAATGAAAACTGTAATGTCCCTGTGGGTCTCTACTGGTAATTTGTTGCTTTCTATTGGTGGCATGTTATGTCTAGTGGATACCATTAAGGATGTATGTCCTTAATACGTCCTACTATGTAATGGAAACCATTTGGTAATTTATTTAATGGTTAACAGCTAATGGTTTGGAAGCCATTAGACTTTCTGTGATGGTTTTGATTGTTTTTTGTTTTGTTTTTTTTTGTTGTTTTTTTTTCCAGCAGGGTAGTAACTCTGTTGAGTGTCCAGATTTAATATGAACAAAATTAGCAAGAAATAAAGGATTACAGGAGTACAATGCCATACACAGTGGCTCTGAATCCATGAGAATGAGAAAGAAATAGTGGTTCTTGCTAAGGGATGACTTTGCTATTTGTGCTTGACAAGGCTCAGTATTACTACACAGAAAGGGGAGAGATGTAAATAGCCAGAGCCATAAATTAATTAAGTAAAATAAAAATGTAAAAAATAAAAATAAAAAAATGGAAAGATATGTGTGAAAAGCTAAAGAAAATGGGAAGATAAATGGACAAATTAGTACTGTAATGTGTAAATATATGCGCTCATTTATTACATTTTATATATTTCATTCACGCTTTAGTTTAATTTATTTACGTATGAATGTGCCACTGTATTATTTTACAAGGTATTGTTTAATTTAAGTAATGTAACTGTTTACAGTTTAACATTCTTCTTAGCACTTCTCAGAGGCTAGCAAAGGGGGCGGGGCTCCGTCTGTTGTCATTGGTGTTCCAGCCAAACAAACATGGCGGCACCCATGGAGCTGCTGTGCTGGGGAGGCGATTGGGACTTGCCGTCTGTACACACGGACTCTTTAATTGTGCTGGTAACTGACTTAATATATATGAAGTCTGACGTCTGCATTTCCGATATAGCAGTTAGCGACAACGCCTTTTTGGATTTTATTTTGTGAGAATTCAGCCAGACCGCTTAGTAGCTAGCTGGATAGCTAACCTATAACAACAATCACCTTGTTACCATTCTTTCTGAAGAGGTCTGTAATATCGAGTCGTTCTTTCATGATATGAATATAAATAACTCAAAGACGTGGCATCTGGTACCTAGTTATTATTATAACATTTCATCGAACAAGTTTTTTACCAGGTTCCTGTATAAATAAAACCTTTTGTACAGCTTTTCCCTGCTCAAGGTCAGATAATGAAGACTTGGTAGGTTTAAACATTCATTCATAGTCCTGATGAATATTAGTGATCTGAGTATTCAGTAGATTATTTTAGTTTTTAGCTGCTGTCTTGTGGTGAAATAGAAATGCAGGCAGATAACTAGTCCTTGTTGAAGTAGTAATCCTTTCAGTGTGTATATTTTATTTGTATTATACATCTGATTATTATTGACTAAGGTCAAGGTGTTATAACTTTACAGTGTACTGTTCATCTGAGATATCTCTGAAATCAATGCTTCACTGCAGGCATATGCTAAATTTGCTGGCGCCAAACTTACAGTCAAGTTAGTGGACTGGACATGGAGGACTGTCACAGGTAACTGATTATTAATTATTCCTGGATGAAGCACATTAAATATGTTTATATTGAAATATCTGTGATGTGTCTAGCTATTATGGTGCTAATTGGTTGGTCGATGCATTTTTTTTTTTTTTTTTTTGCTGTTCCTGTGATTCAAATAGAAGGAAACAAAAATCAATCTCAAATACAAGGGCTAATGTTCAGCTAACTGAACGTTCGCTTGTAAGTTCCTACAAGTGAAAGAGTTTGTTTTTTAACTCGCCATTTTCCAGTAACGTTCAACATCATATTAACGAGAAATCCACCGTAGAAGTCGCGGAGACAACAAACGTAGGAATTAAAAGTTCCAAATACAACGCACAAGGCAGATTCTGAGTTACGGCTGGGCTAGTTCGTGATCGCCGAGATGACAAGCACGGTGGTGTTGCATGTGGTATTAGCATGAACGTTGACGCTAAGTGTACAGATAAGGACATGAGAGAGCCGGACAGACTAAAGGAGTAAAGTGCTGCTGCATCACTCTCTCTTTAGATAGAGATGAAGTGAGAGCTAGTTCACACTGGTGCTACTATCAGCAAGTAATCCTGCATGTCAATGAAAGACGTTTAAACTAAAAAAAAAAGAGAAAAAAGTCAATACAAAATAATCCTTGAACTCCGTTGAAGATCACAAGTTAATTATAAGAATTAATACGCCAGTCATTCAGGTTGGATTTGTCCTTTTAAGGCAGCGTCTTAACAGTGCTGTCTTATCAGTGTTGTTGAAATGCACTTTAAACACTCTCGATCTGAATGTGTGTGCATGTACAGTATATTTACAGCATTGCAAGTAAATTGTCTTTGGCTTGTAGTAATATAGTAAGCATTGAATATTAGCACTTACACCATAATTTGTGCATGTTCGTGTCTCCCTGTTTTTCCTGTTACCATCTTGCCCATGTTTCTGGTCTGTTGTAGTAAACAATATCACAGTTAGCTCATTTAATATTCAAATGCTTGGATTTTGTGCTACATGTAAGCCATATTGTATAAAAGCGTTTTCTTTCACAGATATAAAAACTTGATGAAAACATGCATGACATTACACACCTGCCTTTGTTTTCCATGCATAAATGGGAGACTTTGGCAATAAGTAATACATATACACCGATCAGCCATAACAGCATGGACTCCCCAAGATCTCTGAAGGTGTGCTGTGGTATCTGGCACCAAGACGTTAGCTTAGTGGCAGATCCTTTAAGTTCTGTAAGTTGCGAGGTGGGGCCTCTGTGGATCAGACTTGTTTGTCCAGTACGTCGAACAGATGCTCGATCGGATTGAGATCTGGGGAATTTGGAGGCCAAGTCAACACCTTGAACTCTTTGTCATGTTCCTCAAACCATTCCTGAACAGTTTTTGCAGTGTGGCAGGACGCATTATCCTGCTGAAAGAGACCACTGCCGTTAGGGAATACAATTGCCATGAAGGGGTTATCCTTCCTTGGACCACTTTTGTTAGGTACTAACCACTGCACACCGAGAACACACCACAAGACCTCCCGTTTTGGAGATGCTCTGACCCAGTTGTGTAGCCATCACAATTTGGCCCTTGTCAAAGTAACTCAGATCCTTACACTTGCCCATTTTTCCTGCTTCCAACACATCAACTTCTACAGCTGACTGTTCACTTCCTGCCCAATATATCCCACCCCTTGACAGGTGCCACTGTAACGAGATAATCAATGTTGTTCACTTCACTTGTCAGGGGTTTTAATGTTATGGCTGAACAGTGTATAAAGGTATAAATTATAGATTGTGTGCCGAAGCTGTCATGTTTGTGTGTTTTTAAACTCTTTTTTTTTTTTTTTTTATTCCCCCACCACTTTGACAGCCACCATTCCACAACTGCACTATGAGGGATCTTCATTAACAGAACCTACACAGATTCTCAACTTTCTCCGACAAAATGTAGGTTGCAGCTTAAACGGTCATATTCTAAAATGTTATTCGGTATTTCGGCTTTAATTTTGATTTGTTTTGTTGTTGTTGTTTATAATAATATAACGCAGGGGTGGGGTCACATGATTGATACAGGGTGCCTTGCCATCCTTATTGCCTTCTCACTTCCCACAGATTTTATTAGGCACTTTTTATTTTGGGCAAAACTCCAGAAACAGGCACAACAGCTACAACAACAACAACAAAAACATTATGTGTGGATTAGGACAATGTGCATACATTTAAAAGAAATTGAAACAGCTCGGTGCATGTGCTCTTGCTTAGAACAGACATATTTGCATCTATTTTCAATTAAATTTTATTTGTATAGCACTTTTAGCAATGGACACTGTCACAAAGCAGCTTTACAGAAATACATACGTTCAGGATGTATATTTTAAACGTGTGAATTTATCCCTAATGAGCAAGCCAGAGGTGACGGTGGCAAGGAAAAGCTCCCTGAGATGATATGAGGAAGAAACCTTGAGAGAAACCAGACTCAAAAAGGAACCTATACTCATCTGGGTGACACCGGATAGTGGTTCTATAGTTCTGTAACTGTGTACTACATGGTCAAATAGTGCAGTCGTGTAACCAGGAAATTCATTACAGTTTTCACATGAAGTCTGTTTTGTTGAACTTCTCCACTTTCACTGATGGAGCCTTGAGTGCAAAATTGTTAGTTGCAGTCGCAGTCCTAAAGCTTTCATATGAATTGTCGTCCAAAGCCATTTTTACGTTGTTGTTTTTTTTAACCATTCATTTTGCCAACCAAATCCATTTTGCATTGCAGAGATGTTGTTGGAAGTGGAAAACTGCCTGCCACCTCTTTGCCCTCTCTATTCAGTCCACTTCAGTTTTATTTGAATAGCAGCTTCAATAATAGACATTGTCACAAAGCAGCTTCACAGAGATTTCTATGTAGACTTGGATCTTAGAGCGACAGTGGAAAGTAAAACCTCCCTGAGATGCCACGAGGAAGAAACCTCGAGGGGAACCAGACTCAAAATGGAACCCATCCTCGTCTGTGATTATAAATCGTTACTCATCACCAAATATATAATGTAAAGTTAAATAGTACTAAATGTGTTGAAAGGATGTACGCTATGAGTATATCGTATATAAGAGTGCTGGGATAAACACATGACGGTCTTTAGCATCACAGCGGCAGATCTATAGAATCGAGGTGAGATTATCTACTGAAGCAATTGAGGGAGACTTGTGCATAAACTGTTTCTTCTAGATCAATCACTGACACAACCTGAATAAATTCAGCAAGAACTTATTAACAGTAAGATTTCTTTATGCCCGGAACAGAGATTCAACGCAGATTATGAGCTGTCTGCTAAGCAGGGAGCTGACACCATGGCCTACATTGCTCTCCTGGAGGAGAAACTGTGTCCGGCTTTGGTTAGTGCATCTGCACGTCCTGAAAAGGTTCATCCATCATAATCTCATTCTGTTGTCCATAGACTTTAACCAGCGTGTGTTTACAGCTTCATACGTTCTGGGTGGACGCAGAGAACTACTCCAACCTGACGAGACCTTGGTTTGCTTCCCGCTCTCCATTCCCTCTCAACTTCTTTGTGCCAGGCCGCCAGGCTAGTCTGGCTCTGTCCAGGATCCTCCTGACCAAAGCGGAAGCTCCTCTGCATTCAGTCGCAGAGGTGGAAGGAAAGGTAGTGCTTATTTAAAAAAAAAAATACCATCACGTGTCCAATTATTTGTAACAATGACTTTGTAACAATGTTTTAATTTCCTCTTTCGAGTATGATTGCTAATTAGCACTGAAACCACGTATATTAAATCAGCAAAAGAGACACAACGTGCACCCGGGTCTGTTCTGAATGTACTCCATGAAACGGGTGACATTGGATTTGATGGCAGTGTGTTTTTAAACGGTCTCCCGGGCTGTCGGCGCTCTGTCTGCGGTTTCTAAGAAGCCGATGGAAAATAGTTTATCGCCCTTAGGATCGGAGCTAATACTGCTATGAGCTCGAAGCTCCCAAATTTCTGCATGTCCAAAACCTGCCAGCTTCATATGGCTGTAGAACACATTCTGATCGCAGTCCAGCAGACTGTGTATTTTCTTGGTTAATTATGTCTGGTTTGTCAGTGATGTAATGTTGTGTGCAGATCTACAGTGAAGCCAAGGAGTGTCTGAATTTGCTCTCTCACAGATTGGGGTCCTCACACTACTTCTTTGGAAACACGTAAGTTCCTTTCTGAGCCAAGACATTTACATCCAACAGCAGCTCGGCTTTTAGACTATTTAGTGACGAGAGTTTCTGTAATCCGAGCAAGATTTTATAGAAATATACAGTTTTATTGACATTCACATCGGGGTGCTTATGTTATGTGTGTTTATTTTTTGACGGAAATTGACATTAATGTAAATAACGTTATATTTTATCCACTTTTAAGCTAAGCCTTACTGTGACATTGAGCATGTGTAGTGAGTGTTAACTTCTGAAATCAGAATAACATGCTGTTCTGGCACATTACTCTTGTGTTTTATGTGCCGTAGGCCTACAAGTCTGGATGCCTTTGTTTTTGGCTACCTTGCGCCTCTCCATAAAGCCAGTCTGCCCAGTGCTCAGCTCCAGCAGCACCTAAAACAGCTTCACAATCTCTGCCAGTTCTGCACTAACATCCTCAAAAACTACTTTTCCGAGGCTGCCTCTGGTAAGACAACAGCCTGTGGTTTAGTGCTGGGACTTTTACACTTTATCAGGCTTTTAGGCAGGTGTATAGACAAGGCATAATTAACACTCAAGCAACACCAACGGGGTGCCGGTGATTCCAATGTGCACGTGTATTTTTTTAAACATTATTGAAACTTGATACATTTTCATAGACATGTATTGTGAAAAGCATTATTGGTGAAATGTTTGAGTCTTTGCAGTGACTTCAGTCATTTGAATTCAACTAAACGATTCGTTCACTGATTCGCTTTGTCCAAATGTCAGCCTGATCATCCAGCCATCGAAGGCAGCCAGCTTGAGCAATGTGACAATAGCTAATAATCATCGCTGGCTAATTTCCCGTTCTGATCGAATGAGCCCGAACAGGATTCACAGAACACACTGAAACCTATGGAAAGTCTCCGTATCGTATTCGTGACGTTGGTTATGGAAATGGGTACGGCATATTGCAATTCTGAAGCCCATTAGCACACATCAACATACATGCCCTCTTGTCAGGAAATGGGCAATTTTGTTCCCTTGAAATCCCAACGATGCCACTGGCATTTAAGGGAACAAAATTGGCCATGCTCTCTGGGTAGGAGGGGTGGCGTACTGTCTCTCCTCTAGCCAGTCACTGCTGTCTGTGAGCTCATGTATGCGAAAAAAAGGCAGATAGAGCTTTCCCCCAAGTGTGTGACACTGCCCTGTGACAGAGCATGAACAGCAGTTGGATAAGATGTCCTTGGATGGCTTCATGTGTCACTGAGGAAGCACGACTTTAATCACAACACATCACGTCTTTAAAGCATTGGAATTTTGGCCTAAAAATCCAATCATCATTAATTTTTAATTGTTTATAGTTATAATAGTAAAGAATATGCCTACTACCGTACTATACAGTGTGTGAAAAGTAGTACGCCACAGGAGTAGTATGTCCGAATTCTCAGTATCGATAAAACAGTAGGCGAGTGACCTACTGCTTCCGCTGAGATTCTGCAGTGTGAAACCAGTGCACACTGCGCTATCCCATAAGGCAACGGGACTGGCACAGAAGAGCAATCACTATCAAAAATGGCAGAAGGCAGCATGTCGGTTCTAGGTCACATGACAATACCAACATGCCGGATGTTAGTACGTCCAGATTAAATTCATGCAACACATCTATATACTGAGTTACATTTACAGTACTAGTACAGTATGTACTATATCAGTGGCCAAGCAATAGGTACTGAATCGAATGCAGTAGGTACTGTCACAGCACGGGATTTCGAATGCAGCCATTAAAGCGCACCTATTATGGTTTTGAAACGTGCCTAATTTTGTTTTAAAGCTCTCATACAATAGATGTACATGCATCCAAGGACAAAAAACACTTTAACGTGCTGATAATTTAAATTGCAGCATTACCTTTTTCCCCCCAGTGTCACAAACGACTCGTTAAATGATCCGTTCTAAAGGATTCATTCTAAACTGCTCCTTTCAGAGAGCATACTCTGCTCTGATTGGTCAGATGTATCAGTCTGTTGTGATTGGTCTACCGCTGTCAGCGAGCAGCCGATGAAGACCAGAGGCGGGGCTTTTTGTTACAAACCTACTTAGGTTAATACAGGAAGTAAAGTCTGGAATCACTAACGACTCGTTTCAGCTGTTCAGAATCAATTCCTTCTTTTGGGACTCGATAACTCTGTTTGTCGTGCGCTTTGATTTTTTTAAACTTTGCAGACGTTTTTACATTCACAAACAGCTCTATAACACTCTACATGAAAGTAATATTCGAAAAACCATAATAGGTGCACTTGGTGCAAATAGTGGATTATTAATGTATAAATTTTAGATTCCAGTTCAAAAGCCTCTCTCTTTCTGAATAGGATATAAATAAGCTGTAATAATGTATATGCCTTTGTAACCACCTCCAACCTCTCAGCTATAATAATCAGTATCCTTTAGCCCAGCATCCTCCACAGTAGCTTTTTATATCTTATTTACTCCGTCAGATATTATTTACTGCCATTTTTATAAATAATAATAAATGTAAAAAAATCAGGTTATTGCTAAACCTCTATTTCAGATTATTTTTGTTCATTTTTTTTTATTTTTGCCATATTTTGGACTCTGAAGACTTTGTCTTCTAGAAGGTACTTCTACTCCCCCCCCCCCCC